>JASPKZ010004706.1:0-17050 GCA_030220185.1 Diploptera punctata | reverse complement strand
ACACCCTGTTACCTTATTTAATATATATATGTGTGTGTGTGTGGTGTGTGTGTGTGTGTGATGTGTGTGGCGGGTATGTGTACGTGTTGCCGTCACTTTGCGAGATACGACCAACAAGCGTGCCGCTAGAGCAATTTTTAAATGTTGGATTGCAGATAACTTCTCACTATTTTCCTAATGTCGGATTCTGCTGATTTTTAAAACAGCCTTAGTCTAACTAATTGGCACTATCGAACCCTTATGTTCATGGCCACTCGGACAATAAGCTCTCTCCATACATTCCCTATCGAGCTATGTTTTCCAATCAATACCCGTTATAATCTACTTCCTCAAATCATGGTCAATGTTATTCGCCCACCCATTCTTATTTCTTCGTCACCACTGGGCGTTTGCCCTCTCGTTTTCCTACAAGAAGAAAAATAACCTTTAACCTTTACCATTTTATGTTTTAAGGTCGTAGGCCCTATGTAGAGTCATGTTTCTGAAAATTGAAAATTGCCTGCATCGAGAGAGATTTTAAATGTGGGTCCTTCAATTGATTAACCCTCATCCCTTAATGGAACGATTTTCAACATCGGTCACCGAACTCTTCTTCTTATTCTTCTCTCTTCTCTAAATCATTATTTGTAGGATTTTCATCTGTTTATTCCAAAATCACTCCATCGGAGGAAGACGTGCTGGATATGCATCCACTGTCTATCCATCTCTTGGCTGGTCGTCCTCTTGTTCTTCTCCCGTCCATTGGGTCTATCTTCTTTAGCTCTTTTTGCAAAGTCGGTTGTCTTCCATTCTTTCTATATGACCTTTCCATTATTTTCGTCTGTCTATAATAAATGTATAACGAACTCGACCTTACTTTTTAATTGGTGTTGCTATAAGCCGAGTTTGGTTCCAAAAAAAAATTGCGGTCCGCTAATTTATCGCCATGGCCATTATCAGTGTCCAACAAAGCAAGTCCCAAGAATATTTGTAATTTTTTTTTCAAAAAAACTTTTAATGATAACAGCCTCAATAATTAAAACCTTCCATCAATTTGAATTTGTTAACCCTTAAAATTGGTAAAATAAAAATTGTTATGTCAGTTATTTACATGTGATGGACCGCAGTGAAAAACGGAATCTTGTATAACGGTTATTAGTTTTTATTACATAAAACTTTCCTCATTAGAGGACTGCCACAAGGACAAAATTATACAGACAATTAATTTTCAAAATTGATTAAATCAATTTTGTAAATAGGCCTAATATGTTGTGAAAATATCGTATAATTGGGCACACATTAAAATGGTTCCTTTTTGTTCGTTTCCTTCTGATTTATTTAAAATACTAAATTAATTAATTCAAATGTTGTATCCTAGAGCATACATTACGATTTGTTAAAAAAAAATGTGTAACCAATAGCGAACATGGAGACATCCTTGCAAACAAATCCTCTCGCGCCATCTATTGAGAATAAAGTTACAATCAGAGAGGCATCCGTCGTTCTTTCCCTGGTTCTTTCTATAAAATTTGGTTGATGTTTTTTAGTAACACAATCACCTCGCGCCATCCATTGAGAAAAATTGTAACTACATAGTGTTGTATTGATCGGGAAAACAGAAGAAAGTCATTCAACAT
Source organism: Diploptera punctata (assembly GCA_030220185.1). Lineage (NCBI taxonomy): Eukaryota > Metazoa > Arthropoda > Insecta > Blattodea > Blaberidae > Diploptera > Diploptera punctata. The sequence continues at coordinate 15,434 of JASPKZ010004706.1, read as the reverse complement.
CTATTTACACTAGTATTATCGTAAGTAATGCCGCCACGAGTGATTTCCAAATTATCGATAAATTCACGACTCACGAAGTGAGGAGTGAATTTATCTAAAGAATTTGGAAATCAAGAGTGGCATTTGTTAGGACTATTTAACGAATAAAATTAAACTGTTTACTCACAAATCATTATTTAAATAACAAATCATTGAAATGTGATTGGTCATTGACTCCCATTTAGGGCATGAGTTAAATAGTCATAAGTAATGCCACGAGTGATTTCCAAATTATCGATAAATTCACGACTCACGAAGTGAGGAGTGAATTTATCTAGAGAATTTGGAAATCAAGAGTGGCATTTGTTAGGACTATTTAACAAATAAAATTAAGCTGTTTACTCACAAATCATTATTTAACTATAGTTATTTTAAAATATTTATATATTTAATGTAAACGGCGATGTTTGAAAACAAATGAGAAACGATAGGTACGCTTCTGCAGCTTCTTTTGTTTATCACTGCAACCAGATCATACTATTTATTGCCAAAGGAATGCAATATTGTAAGGAGGAGCTTTCTTTAATATGGTAATTATAACACTGATAAATATTTGGTGAAACACGACTCTGATTGGTTGTAAAACAGAAATCATTGAAACGTGATTGGCCATTGACTCCCATTTGGGGCATGAGTTAAATAGTCAAAATAAACTGCTCTAAAAGTCAATGGCACAAAAATTAAATATATCCATATACCAGGTCATTCTATTAACATTTATTTATTTATTTATTTATATAAAATAGATAATTTGGAAATTTCAAAAAGTTTAACAATTGAAAATTTGAGAGCCATTTTTGCAGAAAAAATCTTTGTACACCTTTTAGCCAAACAAGCTACCATAACTAACTCACTGGCACTATCGAACCCGTAGGTTCATAGCCGCGTGGACATAAGCTATCCATACATTTCCATCCTTAGCCAATGTTTTCCAATCATCTCCTGTATAATCTACTTCCTTCAAATCATGATTAATGATATTCTCTCACCTCATTCTTGATCTACCTACTGGCCCCTTTTCCTCTGGTTTTTCTACAAGAAGTTTTCATGCCCTTCTTTGATTTCCCATCAATGCCAAATATCCTGCCTTTACAGGTCTACGAGATTTAAGTGTTATTATTCATACGGGTAGAAATCCAACGCCGTGGTCTCGAGGTAGCGTGCTTCCTTGTCACGCAGCCGGCCCGGGTTCGATCCCCGGTCGGGGACAGTTTTTCTGGGTGAGGTTTTTATCGGGGTTTTTCCTCACCTGTAAGACAAATGTCAGGAAAACTTTAAGGCCCAAACGGTTCCCCCCGAATCATATGGCCATCATCATTATCATCATTCTTCACCGGTGTGGAAGCAACGGGGAAGCTACCACACCTACAATTCCCTAGTAAAGCTGCAAAAATATAGCATGAAAATGCTATGATATGCAGTAAAAGACCTGCCCTCGGGCAGAATTACTATGGATGGATTCACAGAAAAAGCTGCAAGACGACTGTAAGGTGCCGATGTCTGATATTGGGATGTTAGGGCAGATGCATGGCAAAACACGGACTCTTACTTTAAGAGAGGAAAAAACATTACGAGTATTTGATAATAAAGTTCTCAGGATTTTTTTTCTCCCCCCAAAGAGAGATGAACAAAGGGGTGAATAGAGAAGACTACATAACAGTGAACTACATGATCTTTCTAGGAAACCACATATAATGAGAACAGTTAAGTCTTGTAGATTGCGGTGGGCAGGACATGTGGTACGAACGGGGAATGAAAGAGGGACATGGAATTTCTTGTAGGAAAACAGAGTTTCGCTCAGTGCCTGGGCCAAGAATGAGGTGGAAGAATAATATGATGTGAGGGAGGTGAATTATATAGGTAATAATTGAAAAGCATTAAGTCTAGATAGGAATGTATGGACAGATTATGTCCTCGTTGTCTGAACCTCCAGGTTCGATAGTGCAATGTGTTACATTATAAATACATTTAGGTCATGATTAGGGCTAGGATATTCTTGTAATAAAATATAAGACCGCAATGGAGATAGTATATACTATTCAACTGTTTGTGTGTGAAACCAAAACAAAAGACAGTCAGAAGTCTAACTTCTCATTATAGTATTCAAACGGTTTGCCTGGTAAACATCTTCATCTCCTCGGTCTTCTACCAACTCAACAATGTATGCTCTGTAAAACTATGGAAGATATGGATGCTGATCACATCCGAACTTGCACAACCAGCAATTTCGTGCTCAGACACTGGGAAGCCAGGGAAAAGATGATGAACCTTCTATAATCTTTATTGTTATTGTTTGTTATTATTGCTTGTTTTCCCCAGTCATTGTTGGCTAATGATAAATTTCAAACGCCACTGCATTTAAATAAATTAACTATTCAACTGTTTGTGTGAGAAACAAAAACAAAAGATAGTCGTCATAAGTCTAACTTCTCTACGGGTTTAGAACTTTGCCGCTGGTCCCAAGGATCGCGGCTACAAAAACCGGACGCAGTCAATGATTTTTTTAGGTCTCCCATGGTGTAGAATCTGACTGTGTTATGTATCAACCAGCTAAGCGCAATTTTTAAAAATGATATTTTGATGTCATCTGTTGCACTGTTTCATGAAGTAAGTGTACGCACACTTTTAGCGCCAAATCTTTAAATATAACCTTATTATTAAAGAAAAGTGTAAACGCCATCAGTCCTATCAGAGATTCTGTGTTTTGCAACAAACGGCTATAAAACAAGATTTTCATAAATGCTAATCTAAATTTTGCATCATGCAGCTAAGCGGCAAATGTTCCCGCTCTTAGATTGTTGATGCATAACTGTCAAACAAGGAAAATAACTTGCAATATCCAGTATTGTTAGTTTGGTGCTACAGTAAATAGTGGAGATTGACTTAAACTTTAAACGTGTTTTTGTCAAAACCTATCATAGTGGCGCATAGCCGGTTGATGCGTAACGGCGTCTAATTTAGGTTACGTTTAGGTTTTGGAACTATCCTCGTGCTTTGTTATTAATCACCCATAATGTCATTGGGGTAACAAGGCGCCCCAACCTCAAAAGAGAGTTAAATTCCGCCATGTCAGGAGATAATGCCAGAAATGTAAGACAGCCTGGTGCATTCGACAAAAAACATTATGTAACTATAACATGGGTTTTCAAACTGTGAACCGGGCTTCCCTGGAGGGCGGCGTGAACTTTGAAAAAAATATCCTAAAAAGTGACAATAGACAATAGGCCCTATGTCTGTGTGTACCCTTACATTCCCACGTGGGGCAGGTATTACCCAAGCTGCTTTATTTGTCCTAATTGAAGTGGAAGAACAACATTGACCATGATTTAAGGAAGTAGATTATACAGGACAAGATAAAGAAGATATAGAATATACAATTACAAAGTTGGTCGATGCATTTGAGGTAGGTGGACTGAAGATAAACTATATCAAAACAGAATATATGGTAATCGGAGCAAATTCAGAAGACCTACAAATAAATAATATAATTAAACGTGTTGAAGAATTTAAATATCTTGGATCTATAATAGATAAATCTGATACTTGTGAAAAATATATTATTAGCAGAGTAAATTGTGCAAGGAAGGCGATTAGATCCCTGAATGGTCTTTTATGGAATAGAAATTTGACCAGAAAAAAAAGAGATTATACAGACAATAATAGAAAGTATACTTACACATGGATCAGAAAGCTGGACCTTAAATGAAAGGATGCAGAAAAGAATCCTGGCGACAGAAATGGATGGGTTACGGAGAAGTATGAGAATATCCAGGCTACAACACATTCGAAATACATATATCAGACAAGAAATGGATGCACAAGAAACTGTTATCGATAGGATAACAAAGAGAGCTCTACAGTGGTATGGACATGTACAACGGATGTCGGAAGACCAGTGGCCTAAACAGGTGTTGGATTGGATGGTACCAGGCAGAAGGAAGAGGGGGAGAATTAGAAGAACATGGTATGAGGGAATATATGATGCCATGATGAAGAGGAGTATGGAAGAAGGACAATGGGAAGATAGGAATATCTGGAAAGCAGCAATCAATGGCGAACTGCTGTAAAGTGGAAAGCCTGTATAAGGTATTAGCTAGGTAGATTATACAGGAGATGATTGAAAAAACATTAGCTCAGGATAGGGAAGTATGGAGAGGTTATGTCCGCGCGGCCATGGACCTAAGGCTTGGATAGTATCAATGAGTTTGTTGTTTCCCTACACATTCAGCGAGAGACAAATGGTTAGCTCTTCGCTTGAAAGAGGCGCCTTGTACTTATTACTTGGATGAGAAAACGCGATTATATCTGCGGCATAAAATCAGTTAACCATAGCACATGGTTCCGAGGGGGAAAAAATCCGATTAGTGGAAACTGGGGTTTGAATACGGGACCTTCAAACACTAGTGCTCAAGGTAATTTGCTAACTAAGGAACAATTTCGGTTGTTGTTTTTTTGTATAGATGTTGTAAACTACAGAAAATAATATATTTGCATTTTTCGGTTAACTGACTTATACTGCACCCTGTATTTTCCCCAAAGGTTCTAATTTAGGTTGTTTTTACGAGCCTAAAAACCTTCAGAATTAAGACGTACAGCTCCCGCAGGACTTGACCGTGGATGTTTGGATTCCTACAGTAATAATTCCCTTTAAGGAAACAAAAAAACCTGGATTGTCCGGGAATCGGGTCATTGAACTCGAGACCTCATGAGCAATAGTCACAAGCTCTGACCACAACACCATGTGTTATTTAGGTAATCAATTTTTTTATTTAGAGTGTTCTGCACTATGGCAGGTCTTTCATTGCAATTATACCATTTTCATACTTGCTTTGCAGCTTTACCAAGGAATTATAGATGTGGTAGTTTATCGTTGCTTTCCACACCGGAGATGATGATGATGATGGCCAGATGATCCTCAGGGACCTTTCGAGCCTCGAAGCTTCCTGACATTTGTCTTATAGGTGAAGAATAAATAATAGTTTTAAAAAAACTAAAACAACACGCTTTGTTAGAAAACCGAACTAAAAAAATGAAAAATAATTTTAATTACCTACACGCTTGGGATAAAATTAAAGTGGTCAACAAAAAATCATCTCCAACACATCTAGAATAAAACTAGAGTTATCAACAAAGAGAAAATAATTTTACCATCAAAAGCGTGGGGTGCTCTAGATCAATTAATATATTTGATAATAAACAGATATTGGTAAAAGTAAAGTCTCTAAGAAGAAAATGTAAAAATCATAAAAAGCACCCCACGCTTTTGGTGGTAAAATTATTTTCTTTTTGTTGATAACTCTGGTTTTATTCTAAATGTGTTGGAGATGATTGTTTTATTGACCACTTTAATTTTATTCCAAGCGTATTGGAAATTAAAATTATTTTTCATTTTTTTTTAGTTCGGTTTTCTAATAAAGCGTGTTGTTTTAGTTTTTTAAAACTATTATTTATTTTTTATTTTTTAGTTTTAATATTTCACAGAATAAGATAAAAATGTAAAAATCTTTAAATTCGATACTATTGTAGTATGTGCTAAAAGTAATACTCTTCCAAAACAAGTCCTCCCAGCCGGATTTGAACCAGCGACCTACGGATTACTGAAATTATATACCACTACAGTCCACCGCTCTACCGGCTGAGCTCTTACAAGAATTAACTAAAAAGTCGATAAGTCCGCAACCTATTATACCAGTTTTCATTTTTTTGATTTTCTGATGATTCTGGCCACGATTTTAGAAATAAAATATGAAATTATTGTATTGTCACGGGTCCTTTACAAGTATACAAAGTTTCAAGTCGATCCAATGTTTGTAAGTGGGTAAAAATCGCGTTGAAAGATTCCGTTACAGAGATAGATAGATAGATAGATAGATAGATAGATAGATAGATAGATAGATAGATAGATAGATAGATAGATAGATAGATAGATAGATAGATAGATAGATAGATAGATAGATAGATAGACAGACAGACAGACAGACAGACAGACAGACAGACAGACAGACAGACAGACAGACAGACAGACAGACAGACAGACAGACAGATAGATAGATAGATAGATAGATAGATAGATAGATAGATAGATAGATAGATAGATAGATAGATAGATAGATAGATAGATAGATAGATAGATAGATAGACATCAAGCTAATATAAAGCGTGTAAAAACCCGGAAAAGAAACCTCACCCAGGGAGCTTCTCCCAAACTCGGTCCCGCTGCGTGACAATGCAGCACGCTATCTCTAGAGATGTAATCAAATTGAGAAAGATAAATCAGCGATTACAAATAAAATGGCGCTACTGAGGCCGAATACAAAGAAATGTTGACAAATTCTTATAATTATATAATCAATTGAGTTGGTGTTTACTTGATGAAAATCCATATTTATTAATTAAATAAAAATAAAACCTAGTTTTATTTGAATATGAATATGAAAATCAAATAAAACTACGTTTTATAATTGAATGCAGGCTTTCACGGCCGGTAATCATAATGTTGTGTGATTCCGGGTTCTGTGGCCGTGGTCCATAGTTGGTGTTGATACCAGACGTTTCGCCCTCAACTGCGGAGGGCATCTTCAGTGGCGAGTGCTTCTAGGCGTGTTTCCTGGTCGGAAGATCTACTTAGAGTGAGCTCTGCTGACGTTGTGGACGTTGTATTGATACTAGTGGTGGGAGCAGGGTGAGTGGGCGTGGCTCTTGCTGATTGGCTAATGGTCGTCTCCTTGTTGTCCCTAGTGTTGATGCATTTATTTTCTAGTGTATGGTACCAGGCCTTAGGCAATTTGATACCTTCCTCTTTTCTGTTAATATTTTCTTTATGCTTGTATATTTCTATAGCCTCTCGGTATAATCTAGGGAAATAGTAGGAAGTTGTGGCTAAAACTTGTGTATCATCGAATAGAATCTGGTGTCCATTCATAATGGCATGTTCTGCTACAGCCGATTTATCCATGTCTCCTTGTCTGCAGTTTCTTTTATGTTCAGATAAACGGGTGGCTATACTTCTTTTCGTGGTCCCTATGTATGGTTTACCGCACGAACAAGGAAGTCGATATACGCCGCAAGTGGAGAGAGGTGGCCGAGGATCCTTAGCTGAGCGAAGGCAGTCTTCTATTTTTCTTGTAGGTCTGTAAACTGTTTTTATGTTGTATTTTCGTAGGAGTTTTCCGATACGATCTGTGACTCTTTGTACATATGGTAAGTAGGCTATGCTGGTTGAGGGCGTGTTATCCATTCTGACGTGCTGTCTTCGTGGATGTATGGTTTGTCTTATTTCCTTGGATGTGTAGCCATTTTTTCTGGAAACAATTGAACAGATGGTGTTGTTCTTGTTTAAGGTGTTGTGGTTGGCATAACTTAGTCGCTCTGTCGAACAGTGTCTTAATGACACCTCGCTTTTGTCTTGGATGGTGGTTAGAGTCTTTGTGCAGATATCGGTCTGTGTGTGTAGGTTTTCTGTAAACTGTATGTTGAATTTCCCCATTGCCAGTCCTTATTATTTGAACATCCAGGAAAGGAAGTCTTCCATTATCTTCTTTTTCCATAGTGAACTGTATTTTGTTGTGTCTGCTGTTAAGGTGTTGAAGGAAACGTTCCAATTCTTCACTGCCATGTCTCCATACTACGAATGTGTCATCAACATAGTGAAACCAATGTTCTGGAGACTTGGGAGCTGTTTTTAGTGCTTCTGTTTCGAATTTCTCCATGAAAAAGTTCGCTACTACTGGGCTTAGAGGACTGCCCATGGCTACTCCGTCGGTCTGTTCATAGTAGCTGTTGTTCCATTGGAAGTAAGTAGTAGTTAGTACATGCCTGAATAAATTGGATATTTCTTCTGTGAAAATCTGTCTAATGTAGTCCATGGTCTCATTTACTGGCACCATGGTGAACAGGGAAACCACATCGAAGCTAACCAGTATATCTTGAGATGTTACGTTTATATTCCGTAGTCTCTCAATGAAATGTGTCGAGTCTCTGATGTAGCTGTCCGTTTTTCCAAGGAGTGGTTTCAGAAGTCCTGTAAGATGCTTTGCCAGTAAGTAGGTCGGGGAACCGATAGCACTGACAATTGGCCGGAGTGGAATGTTGTTCTTATGTATTTTTGGAAGGCCATAGAGTCTTGGAGGTTGAGCTTCGGATACGCGTAATTTCTTCTTAATTCCTTCTGGCAAGGACGATTGCTTGATAAGATTGTTGGTTTTTCGAAGAATACCGGATGTAGGGTCTCGCTTGATAGGTTTATATGTATCTGGTGTCAGAATCTCTATTATTTTCTCTTTGTATTCGTGTGTATTCATAACAACTGTAGAGTTTCCTTTATCGGCTGGTAAAATAGTGATATTATTATCATTATTTAAAGTTTTTAGCGCTAGTCTCTCCTTCTTAGTTAAATTGCTTTTCGGTGGTTGGGCGCGACGGAGTATTCTAGCAGCTTCATAACGAATTTCATCAGTTGTTTGCAAGGGGAGATTCTTGATGCTTGCCTCGATGTTAGAGATAATATCCTCTACAGGTATTGATGTGGGTGTGATAGCGTAGTTGCCTCCTTTTGATAATACAGATGTTTCTTCAGTTGACAGCGTGCGTGATGACAGGTTTGTTACGGTATGTTGTAGACCGACTGATTGCTGTAAGGGTCGCGATTGCATTTTTAGATAGTCGAATTTCTTCATCTGCGTTCTAGTAGACTTTAACATGGTTGCTTCACTTGAGTTGTATGTAATGCTGTCGATCTTGTTCCAATATTGGTAAGGAATGCTGTTACTGATTGTTATGTGAAGTGTAAAGAGTTCTGCGTCGTTGGTTGCTAACTCCTTCCGTGTTTGTTGGATGCGTTCTCTGAGTAGAGCACGTTCAGTACGGTCGTATATGCGATGTGCTTTTTTAGATCTAAAAGTCCTCCGTTGTTGTAGGAATTTGGGTATATATCCAGCGTCTCTGCACCGTAATAAAAAAGTATAAGATGATAGTAATTGGGATTTCTTCTTCCGGAGTGTCTCCAGGTGTCGAATACGTAAATAACTTTCCTCCCCGTAGAGGCGCTTAATAGTTGAATGCAGGCTTTCACGGCCGGTAATCATAATGTTGTGTGATTCCGGGTTCTGTGGCCGTGGTCCATAGTTGGTGTTGATACCAGACGTTTCGCCCTCAACTGCGGAGGGCATCTTCAGTGGCGAGTGCTTCTAGGCGTGTTTCCTGGTCGGAAGATCTACTTAGAGTGAGCTCTGCTGACGTTGTGGACGTTGTATTGATACTAGTGGTGGGAGCAGGGTGAGTGGGCGTGGCTCTTGCTGATTGGCTAATGGTCGTCTCCTTGTTGTCCCTAGTGTTGATGCATTTATTTTTCTAGTGTATGGTACCAGGCCTTAGGCAATTTGATACCTTCCTCTTTTCTGTTAATATTTTCTTTATGCTTGTATATTTCTATAGCCTCTCGGTATAATCTAGGGAAATAGTAGGAAGTTGTGGCTAAAACTTGTGTATCATCGAATAGAATCTGGTGTCCATTCATAATGGCATGTTCTGCTACAGCCGATTTATCCATGTCTCCTTGTCTGCAGTTTCTTTTATGTTCAGATAAACGGGTGGCTATACTTCTTTTCGTGGTCCCTATGTATGGTTTACCGCACGAACAAGGAAGTCGATATACGCCGCAAGTGGAGAGAGGTGGCCGAGGATCCTTAGCTGAGCGAAGGCAGTCTTCTATTTTTCTTGTAGGTCTGTAAACTGTTTTTATGTTGTATTTTCGTAGGAGTTTTCCGATACGATCTGTGACTCTTTGTACATATGGTAAGTAGGCTATGCTGGTTGAGGGCGTGTTATCCATTCTGACGTGCTGTCTTCGTGGATGTATGGTTTGTCTTATTTCCTTGGATGTGAAGCCATTTTTCTGGAAACAATTGAACAGATTTTTAGGGATGCGTTATTGAAACTTCTTGATTTGTGGAGATATTATGTCAGTAGGCTTAAGACCTTAAATTTCCTGGTTGAATGAGTTATTTTAAACTTTCTGAGTGGTACACAGGAATAAAATCTATTTTTTTGATCAGACTTAGTTTGGCCTACACTGCCATCATTTAGGCTATTACTGTTCTTCAGAAAAAAGTGCAAGAATTTTAAAATAATCAAGCAAATCACTTAAATATCGTATTAAGGGCCTATATTCAAGAACAATTTGGCTGCCTGGGTTTGAATCCGTTTTATTCTTATAATTATGTTTGCTAACAAAATAATATACTCACAGATAACTCGGAGAAACATTCAACTGAAAGAATGAACGTTTCTACGTTACAAAACCAAACAACTGATCCGATTATTAAACGTTTTTATACGAACTCTAATCGCGGATTATCAAAGCAGCTAACGGCCCAAGATAAAGATGAGGCATACGTGACAAACAGCAAGATACAAATGGCCGAATTATAAAACTATACCAAATCCGAGTCAACTTGCAGTTGTATTGTAAACAAACTTGCATAAGGTATAAATTCGCAGACTCTGTCTGTTGGGAGAACCCTGATGCTACTTTTACTGGCCCTTATGAGTTATGTGTCTTCTAAATAAACATTGTTCATACGCAATTTCGTATTTTACGTACATAATATGTAATACAAAATAACATTGTATCAATAATTGGGAACTCTCTCCATTTTTTATTTTTTTCAAATGCCCCAGGTCCTCCTTCGACATTCCTTTTGTTCTCTCCTGACATGGCGTACTTGTAACCCACTTCTGAGGTTGGGACGCCTGGAAGGCGGGGTTACGTTGCCCCGATGATATGATGGGTGATGATGATGATAGTGGTGCGCCAGGAGAGTCCTTAATTCTAAGCTTAATCTACGACGAATATGAATGATGATGATTGCGATGGTCATATGATTTCGGGGACCGTTTGGGCCTGAAAGTTTTCCTGACATTTGTCTTACAGGTAAGGAAAAACCCCGATAAAAACCTCACCCAGAAAAACTCTCCCGACCGGGGATTGGACCCGGGCCCGCTGCGTGACAAGGTAGCACGCTATCTCGAGACCACAGCGGTGGACATATATATATATATATATATATATATATATATAAATTAATGTTTGTTTGTTCGTTCGTTTGTTTGTACTTTATACGCGGCCCGATTGTGATGGGTTTTTTTGCAAAATGTTGAGGAGATTCCCGGGAAGAACATAGGCTACTCAACTCCTGCACAAAATCACCCTTTTTAGTGAAACACGTGAAAAATAATCTATTTTTGACGCTTAAATGGATTACGCTGCCTAAAGCATAACAAATACACAAAATCATTTTACACAGAATTGGATATCTCAAAAAAACTCTACAAAAAAAAAAGCCGCGACAGCATATGATTATCTTTTACGGATAACTCACAATAGCCATTTCTGTCTTTCATTGATGCCAAAAAGATCGGGATAAGTAGATTCCCGGGCAAGCAGAACAGCAGCAAGGATATCTCAAAATAACGAATTTTGTCTCTGAGCTCATTTATGCCAAATACAACGGGATACGTAGATTCCCGGGTAATACCGGGTAATCAGCACGGGTATCTAAAATAATAACCATATAAATTTATAATTTTTTTTTTCCTTTTACTTATTCAACTAAACGTAAAAACACATTATCATTTATTTAGGTGTAGCAGAGTACGCCGGGTATTAGCTAGTATATCCATCCATAGTATTTCTGCCCGAGAGCAGGTATTTCACTGCAATCATAGCATTTTCATGCTATGCTTTGCAGCTTTACTAGGGAAATATACGTGTGGTAGCTTCCCGTTGCTTTCCATACCGGTGAAAGATGATGATAATAAGGATGATGATGATGACCGGATGATTTTCGGGGACCGTTGGGCCCTAAGCTGCCTGACATTTGTCTTACAGGTGAGGAAAAACCCCGAAAATAACCTCACTCAGGTGCCTATCCCGACCGGGAATCGAACCCGGGCCCGCTGCGTGGCAATGCAGCACGCTATCTCGAGACCACAGCGGTGGACACATATATATAGGACGTACCTAATAATGAATTTCTTCCATTTCATATTTACTTATAATAAAAAACTATATAAGCACCAACCTAATCACACATTCATCATGTCGATAGATACCATTCTTTATTTACAATTTCATTACGAGCTCAAGTAATATTCCATGTTGTCTTACCTGTAATTTCTGCTGGTATTTTAACTACATCCACAATGATTAATTACGATATTGTTCACTAAAATGTTCGTTCGAAAACATTTAAAATAATTTGTTTCTCTCCGCATTTAAAATGTTTCTTTTCCAACGTTTTAACAAAGTCAACTGAAAGCGATAAAACAATAGAAAGTCTAATGTATTCTGCATTGCGCATGCGTAAGAATAACACAATGCTTATTTAATGTATTAAAATTGTAATTATTATCACATATAACTTATATAGACATATATAGCCAATGTTTATTATTTTCTTTTCTTTTATTTCCAGCGTTAGAGAGGGAACTATATTTTCCTACGTGAGTAAAGGTAAAACCCTTATTCCACGAACGAAAATGCAGCCATACGTCTGATTTGTTTACGTTACCACTAGAAGTTAGTTCCAAAAAAGTAAAATACAGAAATAACAAACGAACTTAAAATTACTCCGGTGTATGGAAAGAAAGAAAAAAAAAATACAAAACTGATGGCACGAATGGGGAATGAAAGGTGCGCATGGAAGTTTCTTGTAGGAAAACCAGAGGGAAAGCGCCCAGTTGGTAGACCAAGAATGAGATGGAAGAATATCATTAACCATGATTTTAGGGAGGTGGAAAATACAGGGGATGATTTGAAAACATTAGCTCAGGATAGGGATGCATGGAGAGCTTATCTCCGCGCGTCCATGAACCTACGGGTTCGGTAGAGCCAGTGAGTTAGTTAGTTGGTTCATTATATACTTTGAGGGAAGTAGATTATACAGGGGATGATTGGAAAATATTAGCTCAGTATAGGGATGTAAGGAGAGCTTATGTCCGCGCGGCCATTAACCTACGGGTTCGATAGAGCCAGTGTGTTAGTTAGTTTGATGGAAGTAGATTATACAGGGATAACTGGAAAAGATTAGTTCAGGATAAAGATGTAAGGAGAGCTTATGTCCGCGCGGCAATTAACCTACGGGTTCGATAGAGCCAGTGTGTTAGTTTGATGGAAGTAGATTATACAGGGGATAACTGGAAAAGATTAGTTCAGGATAGGGATGTAAGGAGAGCTTATGTCCGCGCGGCCATGAACCTACGGGTTCGATAGAGTCAGTGTGTTAGTTAGTTTGATGGAAGTAGATTATACAGGGATAACCGGAAAAGATTAGATCAGGATAGGGATGTATGGAGAGCATATGTCCGCGCGGCCATGAACCTACGGGTTCGATAGAGTCAGTGTGTTAGTTAGTTTGATGGAAGTAGATTATAAAGGGGATAACCGGAAAAGATTAGATCAGGATAGGGATGTATGGACAGCATATGTCCGCGCGGCCATGAACCTACGGGTTCGATAGAGCCAGTGAGTTAGTTTGAGGATTTAGATTATTGTACATTGGAAAACAGTAGTTCAGGATAGGGATGTAAGGATAGCTTATGTCCGCGCGGACATGAACCTACGAGTTCGATAGAGTCAGTGTGTTAGTCTGATGGAAGTAGATTATACAGGGGGCAACTGGAAAAAATTAGATCAGGATAGGGATGTATGGAGAGCTTATGTCCGCGCGGCCATGAACCTACGGGTTCGATAGAGCCAGTGTGTTAGTTTAATGGAAGTAGATTATACAGGGGGTAACTGGAAAAGATTAGTTCAGGATAGGGATGTAATGAGAGCTTATGTCCGTGCGGCCATGAACCTACGGGTTCGATAGAGCCAGTGTGTTAGTTAGTTTGATGCAAGTAGATTATACAGGGGGTAATTGGAAAAGATTAGTTAAGGATAGGGATGTATGGAGAGCTTATGTCCGCGCGGCCATGAACCTACGGGTTCGATACAGCCAGTGAGTTAGTTTGAGGATGTAGATTATTGTACATTGGAAAACATTAGTTCAGGATAGGGATGTAAGGAGAGCTTATGTTCGCGCGACATGAACCTACGGGTTCGATAGAGCCAGTCTGTTAGTTAGTTTGATGGAAGTAGATTATACAGGGGATAACTGGAAAAGATTAGTTCAGGATAGGGATGTATGGAGAGCTAATGTTCGCGCGGCCATGAACCTATGGGTTCGATAGAGCCAGTGAGTTAGTTTGAGGATGTAGATTATTGTACATTGGAAAACATTAGTTCAGGATAAGGATGTATGGAGAGCATATGTCCGTGCGGCCATGTAATTACGGGTTCTATAGAGCCAGTGTGTTAGTTTGCTTGATGGAAGTAGATTATACAGGGGATAACTGGAAAAGATTAGTACAGGATAGGGATGTATGGAGAGCATATGTCAGTGCGGCCATGAACCTATGGGTTCGATAGAGCCAGTGTGTTAGTTAGTTTGATGGAAGTAGATTATACAGGGGATAACTGGAAAAGTTTAGTACAGGATAGGGATGTATGGAGAGCATATGTCAGTGCGGCCATGAACCTATGGGTTCGATAGAGCCAGTGTGTTAGTTAGTTTGATGGAAGTAGATTTTACAGGGGATAACTGGAAAAGATTAGTTCAGGATAGGGATGTATGGAGAGCTTATGTTCGTGCGGCCATGTAATTACGGATTCGATAGAGCCAGTGTGTTAGTTAGTTTGATGGAAGTAGATTATACAGGGGATAACTGGAAAAGATTAGTTCAGGATAGGGCTGTATGGAGAGCTTATGTCCGCGCGGCATTGAACCTACGGGTTCGATAGAGCCAGTGTGTTAGTTAGCTTGATGGAAGTAGATTATACAGGGGATAACTGGAAAAGATTAGTACAGGACAGGGATGTATGGAGAGCATATGTCAGTGCGGCCATGAACCTACGGGTTCGATAGAGCCAGTGTGTTAGTTAGTTTGATGGAAGTAGAAAATACAGGGGATAACTGGAAAAGATTTGTTCAGGATAGGGATGTATGGAGAGCTTATGTCCGCGCGGCCCATGACCCTACGGGTTGGAATAGAGCCAGTGGTGTTAGTTAGTTTGATGGAAGTAGATTATAACGGGGAATAACTGGAAAAGATTAGTTCAGGATAGGGCGGTATGTAGAGCTTATTTCCGCTCGGCCATGAACCATGGGTTCGATAGAGCCCTGAGTTTAGTTTTGAAGGATGTAGATTATTGTACATTGGAAAAATTAGTTTTCAGGATAGGGATGTAAAAGGAGAGCTTATGTCCGCGCGGCCATTGAACCTACAGGGTTCGATAGAGCCCGGTGTTGTTTGTTTGATGGAAGTAGATTATACAGTGGATGATAAACTGGAAA
>JASPKZ010004705.1:0-24331 GCA_030220185.1 Diploptera punctata | reverse complement strand
TGGCTTATAAACTCTGGCGCATGCGCACTGTTGTTCTATAGGACTTTGAAAATACATCAGGTAACTTAAAGTTTTTCCCGTTTATTATTGCAGTTATTTGGATGCGAAACATTGAGAGGAGATTTTTTATGCAATATGAGCTGTGCCTATTTTTGAAAACAACTACTTCTAAATACACAGGCACAATGTCGTAGATTTCTATCCCAGATGGACCATCCAATTAATAAACGTACGTAGTCAAATATAATCATGGCTGTAACAATGGTAAAGCTAATTCTAGACATAAATGTAGTAAACTAGAATGATAGTCAGATAAAGCGGAGAAAATTATTTAAATAAGAATTAAGTACACAGATAGCGGTTTACATAACGTAATACTGGGAACTAGACTGGAGACTAAAGCTAATATTACAAAGGGTTCTTAGATTACACAAGCATTGAATGACATTGATTTAACTAAAAATATCTGTTGAATACAATAAATAGAAGTAAATTCAGAATAAGATATAAACATACTCTACAATACGTTTGCGTGATAAAGAATAATATTTATGAAAGAAAACTTTTCCGATTGATTGAGGGTCTTTCCACTTTTCAGCGGTTGCCCTTTTACCAGCCGGCTGCTGGCCCTTCACATCCACATGTGTCAATCACAGAGGTAGATGATCAACAGCCAGTGTAGGGGTGACATGTGGTTAGCATGTCGAGTCCCCCAGCCGTTATAGCTGGTTCCTCAACCTGGAGCCGCTACTTATTGTAGCTACCCAATTGCCTCACGATGCTGGGTGGGCACCGGTCCCTACTGGCCGAAATACCATGAGAAAATTTCTTCCCCCCATGGAGACTCGAACCAGCGCAAGTCCCGTAGCTCTGCGCCAAGGTTTCCTACCTTAACCGCTCGGCTACGGCGCGGGACAAGAAAACTTTTCAAGAATCCAAAAATAATATAAATAAGAATACACACCATGGGTAGCGGATGAGAATCCTCTATGAGGCAGTATCATCAAAGGGTAAATTGTCTCTTCCCTCGCGAGCTTCAGGTCACACTGGCCCGGTGTGTAGTACCTGATCGAAGGGTTCCTTGCACAGGAGCAACTTGTGAAGACTCAAAGGGCAGAAATAAATGTGCGGAGGAGGCACCCTTTCTCCAGGGGAAAAATTTGGAGACCCATTCCCGGGTAACAAGGGAGAAGTCCTCAATGGTCCATAGGAGAGGAAGAGGCAGCCCTCCATTTGGGGTTCATACAACTGGGGGCTATGACGTCTGGCCTTACTATGGTAATGCCATAGTAAACCTCACTCTGCGGAACGCCCAGTAATGTACCCAGAGGAATATTATTATTACTAAAGTCTCATAAATTTAAAGATACAAGAAAGGAAACAAAACTAAATTTTCATGAAGCTGTGGCAGTCCCCTTACGGTTGCATGGTAAGGAATTTTGGGTTTAACTAAAAGAGAAGAGAAGATTATAGAAGCAACTGAAATGAGATTTCTGAGAAGTGTAGCTGACTGCAAACTTCTAGATAAAAGGAGAAGTGAAGATATTAGAAAAGAGCTAACATTTTTAAACTTTTAAATACAATAAAGAATCTAGAAAAAGCTGGAGAGAACATGTTCAAAGAATGAAAGATGAACGTATACCAAAAATTATACTTAATTACAAACCAGAAGGAGACAGGATAGTAGGTAGACCGAAAAAGAGAGAGATGCATTCAAGTTTTCGAATGAGAATCTAAGAGACCGGAACAAGCCACATGGGCTTAATCTGTGATAGTTGGTGATGAGAATACACACCACACATACTCTCATGTACCATCATACTCCAACTAAATGTCTTCTTTGTTACCGCAAACGTACATGGACAATTACCGACTGTTGCCCGTGCAAGCACAGCCCACGCTTTTATAAAGCAGGCGGTGACGTAAGGAATGAGGTAATGAGTAAGAGATTGGAAAACGGATTGACCTTCTCGGAGGACTTAGAGAACACATTTTTTTTAGGATACACAGTTCAACAATTTTGCTTACTTTAAGGAGGACAAAATATACGAGTATTTGAGATTATAATTCTTAGGGAAAATTTTGGACCAAGGAGAGAGAGAGAGAAGAGAGAGAGAGGAGAGAGAGAGAGAGTTACAGGAGAATGGAGAAGACTATGCAACAGTGAGCTACATGATATTTATTGGAAACCAGTTGTAACATGAAAGTTAAGTCTCTCAAACTGCGATCGGGAGGACGAGACACAAATGGGAACGAGAGAGGGGATGGAAGCTTCTTGCTGGAAAACAAAGGGAAAGCGCCCAGTAGATACACTAAGAATGAGGTAGTATAAAATATTAGCCATGATTTGAGAGAGATGCATGGAAAGATTGGAAAATATAAGCTCAAGATAGATAAGTATGGGGAGTATAATTGTTCGCCATAAACCTCCGGTTTCTATAGCCTACTCATACCGACTACAACGTCTACACATATAAGGGGAAAAATGCTAACCTTTTCAAGCTAACGTTTTTACCATAGCACCTGATTTTATAATCACAGAAAACGTATCAAATCATGGAAATGGCGGGCACGAGAATAATCTAAAATCAGATTTGTATTGTACATTCGCGGTTAATAGGTTGCAGTTAAAAATGGTGTATTGAACTACATTTAGATAATTCATTCTGAAAAATAAAGGTACGATAAACTAAGAGATTTTAGGGTAGACAAAATTAAAAATATAAGTTACCCACTTTGAAAACTTTTCTCATAATATTGAGAAGTTTATATATAATTGTAGGCTTTCACGGCCGGCGTCTTGATCCATATTTGGTTCGTCTTCCGGGCTTATAGGCCGTGGTCTGGTTGTCTTCTTACTCGACGTTTCGTCTACTGCTGCGGTAGACATCATCAGGAGATACTGCGTGCTTTCTGTGAACTCCTCAACAGTCGGCTTGCAGCAGTATCTCCTGATGATGTCTACCGCAGCAGTAGACGAAACGTCGAGTAAGAAGACACCAGACCACTGCCTATAAGCCGGAAGACGAACAAAATGAATTGAGAAGTTGTGTTAGAGCTTTTAAGACGTAGGTACTGCAAAAAACTTATATAAAATACTATGCTGGGAGATACGATTTTAATCACAGCTGTCCAAATTGATCATACAGAGAGCTGTAAATTGGTATATGAGATAGAACAATGAACATAAAGATATGTAGTTCCAGATATTTTGACTTATGATCATCCGTGAATATGCCACGTAGTCGTTTACTTTATTTAATGACTCATTTACAACTGGATTATCAACGTCAGATTAAAATCATGCCATGGAATGGTCGACGTATTCTGCTCCGAGATCTCGTACAATAGTTGGGTCTTTCGCGTGCCATGTCTAGGAGATGGACTCTAGGATTTATTCCTTTGCGAAAGACGTCAATCTCAGGATGAACATCGGGCATGCTTAACCAGTGTCATAGTATAATTTATAATGAATTAATGTACTGTGAAAGAAAAATCAATATCTGAAAATTTGGGAATATTACGATGAAAGGAATCCCCTGTGCCGGTTGAAACAATAAATACTTTATATGAAGACACAAATATAATTATAGATACCGATTCAACGAACAGAGCAATTAAAACAAATACTGGTTACGAAAGGATGTATTTATCACCCACTTTGTTTAATATATATAATAGACGATATTTTTAATAAATGGAAAGTTTTAGTAAATCAGGATAGAATGGATAATAAATGGCATAAATATCTTCTATTTGCTGACGATGTAATTATAACACCAAAACTGAAGACGACTTACAGCATAACGCTTCATAAATATATGTACATTCTACGATCTAAAGATTTCTGTAAGTAAAACGCGACCTGGCTTTTAGGGAAGAGATCCAGTGAGAACCAAATTATTTTAGAAAATCAAGTATAGAACAGGTGTCCAGTTTCAAATATTTGGGCTGTGATGTTGCTACAATGTGGAAAGAGATATTGACTCCAAAATAAATAAATTTCAAACGATGTGTGGAACAATACAGACAACATTCAAAATAAGATTAGAAAAGAAACCAAGATAAAAAAATGTATAATGTATGGCGGTTCCCACAAATTATGGATGTGAAACTTGGCCTCCAGTGAAAAGACAGAGGGATAGAATACAGAACGGCAGAGATGCGGTTCCCTAGACAAGTAAAAAGGATGTACAAGACTTGATAGAATAAGAAATGAGGATATAAGAGAAGAATGAAAGTTACCGCCTTTATTGGATAAAGTCACGAATTACAGACAGAAATGGATTGATCACATGGATGGAATGAGTAAGGAGAGATTCCATTGTTAGCCAGAAATTATCAAGCAAGAGGAAGGCGTGATGTTGGAAGACCTAGAGGACGTTGGGCTGATGCAATATGAAGTCGGAACGGGCAATTGCCTAATCCCTGGCGTGATGATGTTGATGGATGAACCAGGAATCGAACCTTGGATTTATGTTCTCCAGACTAGTGCAGCCCCTACACCGATTTTAGATCTGCACAAAACAATAACAATTCTTCCACATATACAGACTCTATAATTCTCGTTTCTGTCCGCTACCGGTTAGGGTCACTACCATCGCCAACAGCCAGCTTCGTTTAGAAATATCTATATTTGAGAATTTTTACACCACCACTTTTAAGCAGTACATGATGTTATTAAATATTTTACAATACTTTTATTTTAAACACAGTTACAATAATGGATCATTTTATATATTATAATGATATTGTGTGAACCAGGAATCGAACCGTGGACCTGTAGTTTTCTCCAGACTCTTTCAAATATATATATATATATTATATATATATATATATATTTCTAAACGAGTCCGGCCGTTTGCGATGGTTAGCGACACCATCACCTGGCAGCGGATGAAACGAGAATTATAGATTTGTATATGTGGAAAGAATTGGTTAATGTTTGTGCCAGGTCTAGTGGGGGCTGCGCCGCTAGTCTAGAGAACTAGTAGGGTCCACGTTTGCGATTCAGGTTCGGACATTGTTCTTTTCTTTTTCACAACTTATCCTATAATATTATATATGGTTCCCATATTGGAACTGTGTTAAAATAACAATATTGGAAAATGTTAAATACTAGTTCATAGGCTAACACACGTTGAAGGAATGCAAATTACTGCAGTTGAGCGAAGATAACCGCTAACTAAACTAAATTCTAGGTTCCATTGATTGTACTAGAAGAAGATGACAGAGAAGTAATTGTACGGTCGTAGTAATCTCCACTCATAGGAATGCTTTTCACGGGGTAATTGGAGAGTACTGTACTTTGTATCTAGCGCGGGTCTCAAATTGTGATGTGCTAACCAGTTCTTGTTTGACCCCCTGGGGCAGCTCTATGTGACTTGGGCGATCGATTTTATCGTATGTTCAAGATCTCGAAGAGGTTTGAAATGTGTATATCAGACTTTTGAGTTCCCTATTTCTAATTACTCACAAGGGAATTCTCAACCACTGCATGTCGAAACTTATATTGAAATTTCTCCCAGAGAAGCGTTGTAATGTACCAATGACGTGTCCAAAAATGTATCTGCCGTTTTTAACTGTAAGGCACTAAAATCCAGCTCCTAAGCTCTCATTTAAACTACGAGAATGGTATACATCCCCTGAGTTGGTTAAATGGGTACAACCTGCAGCATGTCACCACACTCGAACACTCACAACCTGCCAGTATAACCACTCTCAAACACTACACACTGCTTGATGCACGCAGTGACTCCATCTGCTTGCACAGTGTGTGTTACCATAGCTGGATTCTGGTTTCGATTTCTGTGCCTTGCGGTTAAAAATGGCAGATAATTTTTGGATACGACCTGGTATATCACAACGCTTCTCCGGAAGGTTTCGGCATGCAATGGTTGACCCCTTTCCATGTCAGTTTAAAATTGTTCTACCATCTGTACAATTTTTGTTTTACAAATAGGGTTCTCTTAAGACCAGTATTAAGAAATGGTAGTGAATTGTGGACAATACGAAGAAGAGACGAAAGCCGAATAACTGCAAAATGAGATGTGATTATGCGCCGTACAGCAGGCTATACAAAGTGGGACCATAAAGAAATGAGGAAATTAATGGAAGAGTTGGATGCAGAACCCATTATCACCTCATATACAAGACTACCAGAACAATTGGAAAGTCCCATCTTCAACGAACGTGCCATCTCATAGGAATTCCAAAAACCATGCTTGTTACTTGCCCCCAGGCAAATGATCGCTGGGACTGTCCAAAAAAAGGCGTGGATGGGAAAATTCCTCTTTTAGACCGTAACAGGCCACATTGATCTAATACTTGCATGGATGATGATGAGACACTCTCTCTGTAGATATTTTGTGATAGAATAGAATTCTTCCATTAATTTTTGACAACATTTTAGAAATAATTTCAATCGTGAATGTGGTGTGGTTGTGTGTGTGTGTGTGAGAGAGAGAGATAGAGAGAGAGAGAGAGACATTCATGCATTGTGAGGATTATTGAATCAGACAGTATTGTGGAAAGCGGTGACTCGAGGGGAATTCCCATTCCCTTGAGTGAACCTGGTGTGTTTCCACACGCTTTCACACTCTGTGGATCATGTCTCCTCCGCAAAAGGTGAGTAAAGCATTGGGTATAAAACCTGCACGTGAGCGGTCAAACACAAGGATTCAGCTTTCTTCTACAGAGAAAAGTGTGCCAAGCTAACAAGGCAACTCATTAAATGAGATTGTGACCAGACGTTGTTACATCACCAATAAAAAAAGAACGTAGAGTTCTATCTCGTGCTTCATGCACCCATTTTAAAAGAATTCACGTAGTATAAAACATTCAAGATCGCAAACAAGCACTGCTCATTTTGTTAGTATTGTTAAGCGAACAAAGCGCTGGGATTAAAAGGGTTGTTTAAATGAACCGTTAATAGTACTGAATTATTAAGAGGGACTAGTTTTATTTATAATGATGGGTCGTGTATTTTAAATTGGAGAACAGTTTACATTATCCCTACGTAGTATACGTGGTATAAGAGATCTGCTACGATTAAAATATATTGTTACAATAATACGGACTACTTAAATCATCCATAGTAATTCTGCCCGAAGACAGGTTCCTTCACTGCAACCATAGCACTTCCATGCTATGCTTGCAGCTTTACTAGGGAATTATTGGTATGGTAGCTTCCCGTTGCTTTCCCGCTGTGAAGGAGATGATGATAAAGATAAGGATGATGATGATGATTATGATAATGATGATGATGATGATTATGATGATGATGATGATGATTGATATGAGATGACCATATTGATTTCGGGACCGTCTGGGCTTAAAAGTTTTCCTGGCTTCTACAGGTGAGAAAAAACCCCAGATAAAAAACTCACCCAGAAAAAGCTGCCCCGACCGGGGATCGAACCTGGGCCGCTGCGTGGAAAGGCGGCAGACAACTATTTAATACTGAAACAATTTGACCTGTACCTACATGTAAAACTGTCGGCCGCGTGTGACTAGTGGTTATGCTGCTTGCCACTGATCCCGAAGGTCGCGGATTAAAACCGGCCGGGTTCGATGGATTCTTTAGGATAGGATAAATCCAAATAGCAAGCCATTCGGGAGCGATTTTAGCCCTGGGTCCCGAGTGGTGAACATTTAGTCTCGTTAAAGATCCTTAAACCTGAAAAAAGGCATCTAAGCAAATTTACTGTTCTCACACCCATAGATATATTCTTAGTTGGCTGCTAGATATTCTTATTTAGACGGTATTATTATATGTTGGAACGAATGTCATTCATGACCTCCATTGACAAAAATAAGATAAATTAAATAAACTAGTGTATATAGCAATCCGTAGTAAAGTAATATATTTGATAATAAACGTTATTGGTAAAAGTAAAGTTATCTATGAAGAACACGTAATAATCCTAAAAAGCACCCCACACTTTTGTAGATAACCTCTTAGTTTTATTCTAGATGTGTTGAGAGATGCTATTTTTTCTTGACCACTTTAATTTTATCCCAAGCGTGTTGGAAATTAAAATATTTTTTCATTTTTTAGTTCGGATTTCTAATAAAGCGTGTTGTTTTAGTTTTTTAAACTATTATTTATTTTTTATTTTTTAGTTTGGTTTTCTAATAAATCGTGCTGCTTTAGTTTTTTTAAACTATTGTTTTTATTTTTAGTTTAATTATTGATTGTCATAAACCGGAATCTCTTGAAAACTGAATTGCTTAATACTCTTCTAAAAAATCCTCCGGGCCGGATTTGAACCATCGACCCTATGGATTACTGAAATTATATACCACTACAGTCCACCGCTCTACCAACTGAGCTCTTACAACGACTGACTAAAAAGTCGATAAGTCCGCAACCTATTATACCCGTTTTTTATTTTTTTGATTGTTCTGATGATTCTGGCCAGGATTTTAGAAAAAAATATGAAAATTATTGTAATTGTCATTGTGTCCTTTACAAGTTACAAAGTTTCAAGGTCGATCCAATGTTTCTAAATGGGGTGAAAAATCATGTTCAAATATTCCGTTACATAGATACAGGTCAAGCTAATATAAAGAGTGTGTAAAAAGAAACCCAAACTATTATATGTCAATGATACTTTCTATAATATTCTCGATATATCTGCTTAACAAAACCGTTTTATTAAGAATAAATTGATGAGCTAAATATTATTCTTAGAAATTTTGTCTAAATTGTAAGCATTGTTCTAGATGTATGTAATTTGTCCGTATGTTACAGATGTAATATTTAAAATTTAACTTATTTACTTGTGTTTTGAGCTATGTTTCATGTGTGGTGTATCTAATATATAAAAATGAATGTTGTGTTTGTCTTTATGAGCGGCCATACCGTTGAAAACGAATGTGGTAGGGCTTTTTGCAAAATGTTCAGGAGATTCCCGGAATGAACATAGGCTATAAGAGAGTTGAGATACTCAACTCCTACACCCTTAAAATCGCCCTTTGTAGTGTAAATAGTGAAAAAAATGTAGCTCTTTGGACGCTTAAATGGCTTACGCTGCCTAAACCATACCAAATACACAAAATTAATGTACACAGAATTGAATGTCTCAAAAATCTCTACAAAAAAAGTCCGCGACAGCACATGTTTATCTTTACGGATAACTCACAATAATAATTTTTGTCTTTTCATTTATGCCAAGAAGATCGAGACAAGTACGTAGATTTCTGTGCAAGCACATAGCAGCCCATGGCGGGTATTCTTTTACGGATAACTCACAATAACGAATTTTGTCGCTTAGCTCATTTATGCCAACAAGATCGAGATAAGTAGATTCCCGGGCAACGCCGAGTAATCAGCACGGGATATTTAAAAACATATAAATGTATAATTATGTTTCCTTTTACTTATTCAACTAAACATAAAAGCACATTAATTTTCATTTATTTATGTGTAGCATCGCACGCCGTGTATTAGCTAGTACTTAGCTATATATTATAATATGTTTGTTTTCATTCTCTGACTCTATACTTTTTGACTTTTTGCAGACCCTAACTGATCTCAAAAGAATGACATATTCAGCACGCGAGGAGTACCAAACAGCAAGGAACAACACCGAAACATAAAAAACAGGCTTACAGAAAATTAGTAGGCGCATATGCACAAATGTCATTAAAGCTACAAAGAAGGAAAGCTGGCATGAATATTTAAACACGCCAAGCTGCGGAAACACCTGGGGCCTGCATACAAACTCCTATCAAGAAAACTGCGCCCCAATCAAGTCCTAACGGCCATAACATCACCAGATGGCTACACCAAATCTTAGGTTGAAACAGCCACCCATCTAATGGATGAACTAATTGGTGACGACCTTCAAGATTTGGACACAGAAGAACAGGCGGCCACAAGGGAATATGCAAGAAACCCCTCCTAAAAACACCAGATGCAGGAGATATAGACATAACAGATCTGGAGATAATCAAAGATAGCGTAAAGAACCGCAAATCCCCAGGTGTTAACAACATATGCGCAGAAATGATCAAACAAGGTTGGAACATCCTAAAACATAAACTCCTCTACCTCTACAATGCCTGCCTCAAACATGGCGTTTTCCCAAACGCCTGGAAACATGGTCAGATAAAAATTCTATTGAAAATGTGTGAAAGAGATCCAACAGATCCCAGATCGTATAGACCAATATGCCTGTTACCAGTATTGGGTAAGATGTATGAAAAGGTTCTTCGAAAGCAAATGCAAGAAACCCTACAATTACATGCGTCGAATTACCAATACATTTAAACCAGGCTGTGGGGACAGAAGATGCCATAACCAAACTCTTCGACACAGTGCACGAAACAGAAGAAAAGATCGCCATAGGAATCTTCGTCGACTTCGAAGGAGCTTTCGACAGACTATGGTGGCCTAGCATTCTATGTGCATTAAAAAGAAGAAACTGCCCCAATAACGTATATGCAACCATCAAAGATTACTTCAGAGGACGAACAGTTAGCCTGTTTGACAACGAATACATCGTTAGAAAAGTATTTCAACTGGGAGCCTCCAGGGCATCTGTTCTCGGCCCCTGCATTTGAACCTCGATGAACTTCTGCTGATCCTGGAAACCCTCCCGTACGGACAGCCGATCGCCTACGCAGACGACCTGGTTGTTGTGATACGAGGAGAGTCCAGAAGACGGATAGAGGAGAGAGGGCAAGAAACCATGAACTTAATACAAAATTGTGCTGACAAACATAAGTTAACCCTATCGAAAAACAAAACCACAGGAATGTTCTTAAAGGGAAACCTCAACGAGCGCAGAGCTCCGACGATCAGGCTACATAACAACAACATTAGATTAAAACGCGAACTAAAGTACCTTGGGGTAACGCTACAAACGAAGTTGAAAATTTACCGGCACATAACGAATGTTACCAGACCGCGAAGAATCGTTTCAACGCCATGGCAAGATTAGGTGGAGAGAGTTGGGGGCTTCAGTGCCATTAATTTCATGACACTTACAAAGCCCTATTCCAACAGATCTGCGCATATGCCGTCAACGGATGGACTAGAAACCTAAACCAGAGACATCGGAGAACTGTTCTCTCGGCCCAGAGACATGTTCTTATTCGTGTCAGTAAAGTCTATAGAACTACGTCCACAGCAGCGTTGCAGTAATAGTGGGTGTCCTACCAATTTATATATATCTGGGAAAAAGGATACACCTATACTGCCTGAGTCGCAATAAACCTGTAGTCATTGACGACTTTATCTTTTCACCAGACATGTAGGAAGAGCCCGAGGGGCGGGAAGCCACAAAAAGAATGCTTGAGGACCATCTCCAAGAATAATGGCAACAGCGCTGGCACAACGAAGTACATGGCAGAACAACATACCAATTCCTGCCAAACGTGAAAACTAGCATGAATATGTAGTAGTAGTAGTAGTAGTAGTAGGACTTTATTAGACAAAAATTAAGATATTTACAATATTATTTACAAATATGAGTCGCACGGGCAGTAAGCCGTACGTGCTGTTGACAGTCCGTTACAATAAAGTAATAATTGGTACTAGTGTAAAGAAAAATAAACAACAAAAAAAGCAATAACATTGCCATTACATAAAGAAAACACAATAATAATATTACAATTAAATAATAACACAATAGCATTATACACTAATTAATTTATATATAATTGTTAATAATTAATGGTATTGCATTTTGATAACATATATTTATTCATGAATGAGTCCTCATTTTCCGCGTTTTGTCCAGAAATTTACCGAGGTTTATCCAATTTTCTGGATTTACCAATAATTCGTAGCATGCCAATCTTTCCCGATTTGAATTTAGAAATCTTTCCGGTAATAACTGACGTCTCCAGTATTCTAAATCATTACATTTTCCTTATATATGTATCTCATTTTCAAAGTTCCCGCACAATGGACATATTCTCATATCGTGATCGTCGCTAATTTTTAGAAATTTCCATGCCCCTAGCCTAAACCAAGCAAGCCCTTATCTCTCCTTAAATCCTAGGTTGAATATATACAATTCTTTTCCCCAGACGTGTTTTAGGTCTCTTTGTAAACACAGTGAGCGTTTTCTTGTACATTCGGCGAAAGTATCTTGTTGGTTTATATCTAAGTACCTCCTTATTTTTCTCCACACGTTCTTGCGATTTTCAGTCCCTTTTTCCCATATCCAGCCCATCCCAATCTTTTGGAGTTCTCTCCTAACCTCGTCTGCCCAAAATTTAACATCTATGTTTTTAATTTGGTGGTCGTAACTACTTGCTCTAAGCATAGTTTGTTCACCTTGGATTACTCGCAACCAGTATTTGAGTACACGAATTTTACAGTTAATGTCGTCCTGGAATGACCCGAATTCATATAAAATTCCACAGTTAGAAACGGGCTTACTAAGTCCTGTAATATATTTTAGAAAATGTGCATATACCTTATTTAGTACTTCCGTTCTTTGGAAACCCCAAATCTCACTACCATAGTGCATTACTGGCCTGACCATCGCTCCATACATTTTTTATAATGTGCTGACTGGAATATCTGGCACTCGACCCAGAATACCGAGTACACTGTTAAGTTGTCCCCTCCCTTTAAATAATGCTATATCAATATGTTTTTTCCACTTTCCGTTTATTTTCAACGTCGTACCAAGATATTCAAAATGTTTCACGTTTTTGAAGTACTTGATCTCTGTATTTCCATTTCTCTTATCTACCATAAACCGTCCCATTTTTAAAGGTCATTGTTTTTGTCTTACTAACATTTACAGTCAATCCCCAATTCCTACAGTATATTTCCAGTAGGTCAAGACCTCTTTGCAATCCCTTGATTGTCTTGGAATAGATAATTAAATCATCTGCATACAACAGGACTGGGACTTTAACATTTCTTATCTCCGGAGCCTCAATCTCTCCTTCTAGCATTACGTCTACAATATCATCAACGAATAGATGAAATAACATTGGTGAT
The DNA here is from genome assembly GCA_030220185.1 of Diploptera punctata. NCBI lineage: Eukaryota > Metazoa > Arthropoda > Insecta > Blattodea > Blaberidae > Diploptera > Diploptera punctata. Next base: position 11,361 of record JASPKZ010004705.1, on the reverse strand, counting down.
AAAATGCAACCTTGTCTCACTCCCCAATTGGCTTCACTGCTCTGTGTAATGTGCCCTTGGTCTACTTTTATACAAAATTTACCTAACATATTTATAAATTGACATTAAAGCATGTATCATTTTATGAGACAATCCTTTCCGATTTAATTTTTCCCAAAGTGCGCTTCGATCCACAGTATCAAATGCCATCTTAAAATCAATGAATGCATAAAATAATTTACCCCCTTTCATTTTCAGATTGTCATCAATTAATGTTCTCAGAACAAACACGTTGTCCACCGTGGAGAACCTTTCTCTAAAACCTGCGTGATATTTTGAGAGCCTATTGTTCTCTTTAGCCCATTGTCTGATTCGTTCGTAAAGTACTTTACAATATATTTTTCCGAACACTGACAAGAGACAAATTCCCCTGTAACTTTCTGGTATCTGTGCCCCACCTTTCCCTTTGTATAGCGGTTGGATGACACCTGTTGCCCAGGCTTCCGGATAATCTCCTCCATTAAAAAGTTTGTTGAACGCAGTTTTCAAAACGTCTAATAATTTATTGGATGATATCATATTTTTCAAGAATTCCCCTGGTATTCCATCAATTCCAGGTGCTTTACCATTCTTTAAACATTTAATGGAAGAAACCACTTCATTTTTCGAAATATCCTGATCCAGTAATTGAATATGAATTGGGTCAAGGATCTCAACTATATTTACTTGATTATATCTTAACCTCTCATTTCCCAGCACGCTATCAAAGTAACTTCTCCATTTCCCGGGCGTTATTCTTGTCCGATTTATGGACTTTACTTTGAGTTCCCTTATCGCTTTCCATATGACCGCAATGTTCCCACTTTCAGTTGCGACTCTCATTTCTTCGGATTTCTTATTTTGCCATGCTAGTTTTGTTTCTCCCAATAATTCTTTATATTCCTTTTTCTCTTGCGCATAATATTTTCTGCTTTCATCTGTGCTTTCTTTTCTAAACTTTAAAAGACTACTTTCGACAAACTTCTTCTTCTTTCTACATGCATTATTGTACCACCCTTTGTCCTTCTGGTTCATTGCGTATTTAACCTTGAATTTTTCCCCTGCTTTTTGAAAACATTCTGTCAAAGTTTTAATAATTTCCTCCCCGCTAAGATCATTTAATTGCAGATCCTGTATTAGCGCTTCCAAACTCCTGATAAATTCTTCTCTCCGATCCTCGATCCACCTGAAACGTGTAATTGGCCGCAATATCGTTGCCACTTCATCATTAACTGTCTCACTAATACCTTTCATATTTAAAATAAGTTTGTTTGGGAAGTGGTGTGATTCGATTCTGGAAACTATACAGAAATTACTTAGGACTGGAATCATGTCTTGTGTGCATATTGAATAATCGATTACGCTACCTCCATTTTTATTAATAAATGTCAGTTCTCCATTTTTATCTTCCCCATATATCCCATTCAGAATTTCAAGTTCAAATGCATCGCAAAAAGCTAACAATTGGTTTCCTTCTGAATTTAAAATCTTATCTTTGCTTCCCCTACCCTCACCTCGTGTTTCATTATCATCCGATTTTATTGTGATATTTTCCTCCCCAATCCTACAGTTAAAGTCCCCTAAAATTATTATTCCCGCTTCCGGAAACCTATCTTTTATTTCTGCCAACGAGTCAGACAATTCAACGAAAAAATTTGGATTGGCATACCTGGAATTTAGTGGTTGGCGGTAAATAGACAACAGACACATTTCTGCTCTTCCTGTATGGTAATATATACAAATTGCCTTTTTTAAAGTAATATATACAAATTGCCTCTTTTAAAGCAATATTTACCTTTTTAATATATGGGTCTAAGTTAGCTTTATATAAAATGGCAACACCGCCTGGATATCTACCTCTCTTCCCTCTATTTTCATTACCCTTAAAATAACCTCTCATATTATATAGATGTACGCATTCATTAGCTTCTAACCATGTTTCTCCTAGAGCTAATGGATAAGGCCGTCACACGCGACTACTCAATTGCTCTCAGGACATGGACATTTTAGAGGCAAACTGCATGAGCGACGACTTGTAGACTCCCCTCTATACAACTGTCATATCGCAGAGGAAGACGACGTGCACCACATGATATACCGTTGTGCCAAGCACGCGGCTATCAGAAGACAACTAGAAATAGTCGTGCACGTCATCAGCAACGAGGTCTGGCTTCATTCTTTGTGGTTCTGGATGCAGAAAGATAACTACAAGTTGATCGGGGAGTATACCCAAAAAGCTATAAGCACACGAGCTGAAGAAGAGAAGAGAAGACGAGGAAATCAACGATAGTATAAGTAGAATTTGAACTTTGAATATATCAATATGTATACTTGATAAATTGTAATATTAATTTTAGGTTAAGTAGATATAATATTAATACTTCCATTTTATGTATATTATTATTACATTGTATCAGAAACAAAATTAGATTAAGAAACCATAATGTAATATAACTGTAAACACCTTAGATTAAGTTTCAACTAGACGCACTCTATAAAAGTATAATGAATTAAATAAAGAAATCATGCTAGATAATAAATAGGGACAAGAGCAGACCTGGGGATATGGGCATTAAGCCAGAGGAAACCCAGGGGTATGGTGGTGGGGCTCTTAAAAAATACCCTATTTGGTTAAGTTTGTTCAATAAATAAATAACTAACATTTAATAAAATATAATTTTCAATAAAATTACCAATGACCTGTAACTCCTGTTTAATAAAGAAAACATTCTAGGGGTTCCCGGCTTACAGCCTGGAGCGAAGTAAGGTTGATACCGCGCTTCCGGCCGTCTTGGTCACCATAAAATTCAAACTACTCTTAATAAAGTATTCAATTTACGCTCAACGAGAAGAAAGTGCCGAAAGATCTCTTATCGCTCAACAACACCGAATATATCTCGGGGGTTTATATCTTCTAACTCGTTTTATGTAGGGCTTTTTATTATCCTTTTTCGATAATTTTAGTGTTACGCTTTTTATTTGATTTGATTGGTTAACCTTATAAAACGTGGAATTAGGAGGAACTGCAGCGCAAACTACATGTGTGGTCGCATATGTAAAATAGTTGAATGTGAGGTTTGTATAAAATGTTTACTAGTTACCACAGAAACGCTACACGGGTCTGGAATCGTAAAATCCTCACAAAGACCGCTCAAAACGAACACCACTCTCAACATTTCTGATCAAATTACTTTTCTTCTAAAACAAAATTCGCGCCTTACTGAAATGTTATGCAATTGTCTTGGTTTCACATTGAGTAGTATGTTACTCTTTTTGTTTTTATTTTTTCATTTTGTACTTCAATTAAATAAATTGTTTTGTCTGTTTATTAGTTTATATCCGCAATGACGCTTACATTTGTGTACTACGCAATTTTTATTTTAATTATATTTAAATTGTAAATATGATAACACTTGTCAGTGTGAAAATTATTTTCATAATGAACTGGTTACTGAGTCTAATCTAATTCAAATATAAAATCGTTAATCAAATATTTTTATATCGGCATAGCATTTTATGACAGGTACTTGTGTTGTTATAACAAAGGAGCCTAACATGTATAATAGAAGCATATTTATAACACACTAGCTAATGCCCGGCGTGCGCTGCTATTCATAAATAAATGTTAATGTGTGTTTACCACCAGCGGTGCACGGTTCGGAATCTGCTAATCCCGATATTCTTGGCATCAATGAAAGACAAGAATGGTTATTGTGAGTTATCCGTAGAAGGTAAACATATGCTGTCGCGGACATTTTTATAGAGTTTGTGTGTATCTTTAATTGGTTGTGTATTGTTATGGTGGTTCAGGACAGAGTAGTAAGCCATTTAAGCGTCGAGACTCGAAATAGGACTTTATTTCACCTATTTAACATAGAGGGTGGAGGTCTTAGGGGTTGACGGGATTGAATATCACAAACTCTCTTATAGCCTATGTTAATCCCGGGAATCGTCTGAACATTTTGCAAAAAACCCATCCAAAATCGGAAGCAACGGTATGGCCGCGGATAGAATTAAATAAGAACAAACATCAATCAATCAAATCAACAAAAAACAAAACATTTGATTTTTATATATAAGATACGGAAGTCTGTTTTGCACAACTTATGCATTGGTTAGGGCAATATAGGGCCATACTCTAATATTAGTTTTTAAAATGTTGCCGATTTTATATATTTTTCTGTAACTATGTTTTAAATAAATTATTATTTGTTACCATTTATCATCCCTTCTAAGTTTATTGTTTTGTGTTTATTTCAAATTTTATTTAGTGTATTTGCGCAAACCTTATGGAGCATGTATTTGAGTTAAACTATTGACGATTATTTATTTTTTATGGAAATGTTATTTTAGTTGTGTGTTTATATAATATAATTAAAAAGTCCTCTTTGATATTAGGTTAAATTAATTTTAACGTAAACATTCACTTAAACCTAGTTAATCGTAGAAAAATTAAAATGTTTCAAACCTCTTCTCATAATTGACCTTCTAAGTAGATCGCGATTTCGGTTTCATTACGAAACCATCTTCAGTACTATTATCGGTCCACCAATAGAGGGAAGAAGAAGTTGTTCTTCCGGTCGACATAACATCAGTCGGAAAAATAGTACTGAAGGTGGGTTCGCTATGAACTCGAAATCGCGATCTACTTAGAATATCAATTATGAAGAGAGGTATAAAGCATTTTCATTTATCTTAAATTAAACCTCATAGTGATTTATTCTTATAAAAGTTGGATACTAGTTAATTATGTTCACCCACTGCTGGTTAGAAGAAAAGAGCACAGTCCTATTGTGAGTTTGTGACGTATTAACAGTATTCTGTGGAAGGAAAGTTGAAAACACAGTTAAAAAAACCTAGTTGTAAGTCCTGACGGAATTTTGGTACTATATCAATATGCCCCATACTTCTCATCTGTGGGGATTAGGATGCTCCATAACAGGAATGTTAACCAAGCTAATTTCGTTACGCTTATTTACTTACAGATGTCAAGAGTCATATTGGGTCAGCATATCGCTTAATGAGACATGTAGTAGGCAACTAAGATATTACTCAGATGGAGAAACGTCGAGCAAAATTTGTACATAGGAGCCTTATTGGACTTACGGTTCTTTTATGAGCCTGAAAATAATTCAGACTCGGGACCCACGGCTTAAAGTCTCTCCCGGAGGACTTGTCTCTTGGTTTTTTCCAGCCTAAAAATCCATCGATCCCGGCCGAGTTTGAACCCGCGATCCTCGGAACTAGAGGCAAAATTGTTGTATCAGTGCACAAATGTAATAACCATTCCTATTCAATTTTAAAATTAGTACACGTCATGAGATTTGGAAGTTAGTAAGTTAATGAAAAGTAAAAGTAGGCTAGTGAAAAGAAAAACTAAGTTATATTAGCCAGTTAAAGCAATAATTAAAACTTAGTAACTTGTGGAGATCAACAAGAGTGCTGCTACCTAGAATTATGCAGGACTCAGCCTTTAATACAATTTCAACAAAAATAATTCTTGGTTTATGAAAGAGAAGGATTAAGACAATCCATGTTGATGTTTCCAGTTCACAAGAATTGAATTCGTGTGCAAGTGAACATCTATCGGCCGACCGTCGGTTCTCGGAATGAACTATTGAACGGAAAGGTTAACTTTCCAATAAAGCTCATGAAAATCGACAGCAAAGACAGGGAGATTGCGAAACAGCTTTGAGGAACAGGAACACAGCGGTTCTTACTACAATTGACATGAAAAAGCTGCGACATGTGAGGGAAGAAATGAATTATAGTCTAGACGTGTGTCGCATAACGCGGGCAGTTTACACCGAACACCTGCAGGGTGTTTCAAAAGTGAAGGTGTAAAATATATGACTGATAAACAGAAATGAAGAGAAGCAAAAACGTTCCAGTAAACATGGGTCCGTAAGTTAAACGATTACGGATAATGTCATGTATTTACTGGTTATGGTTCCCTAAAACTAATTTCAACAAAAACAGTTGGCAATTTTATTTTATTTATCAATCACGAGACAAATACGACATTCAAGTATATACAAACAGAAACAACTACAAAAGTTTCAATAAACGTTGCTCCGTAACATTTTTGGGATCGATTACAGGTTTCATACGCGTGTAGTGTAACTTCTCCTTCCGTCTTATTTCACTGATTTAGTTGAAATTAGTATTAGCATTCATCGAGATTCCATTTCCTTTCATTCGTAATAAACAACGATAGGCACTGTAAGAGAAATGAACGTACCCACGTTTGCTGTATTATGGCATTGATAACCCGAACCCAGGTGTTGTTCTAATCTAATATTCAGCGAAAGTACACGCACGCACTGTTTTCTGCGGATGACCAAGTAACAATAGCTAAAAAATATGATGAAGAATAAATGTTTAGACAATTAAACAGATGATAAATAGGTACTAAAAATTAATTTTGAAAATACATCCTATATGGGATGCGAATATAAGATATTTAGTTTTGCAAGATGGAAAAGGCGCCATTAAAATGTTCAATGAATTTAATATTTACGTATCGAAAGTACAAAACCAATAGGGACATAGAAGTGTTGGACGCCCATTTACTACATGGGAAGATTCATTAAATCCCACTTGATGTTAAAAACAGGTCAAAAGGCCTAATTTCATGAAGTAGTAAAGAAGAAGTTAATAAAAATTCTACGCAGGGGGATATTAAACAAAGAAGCAAAAACAAGTCATGGCGCCTCAGGGCTGCTGGAGTTACACCTAACAATTCATTGTATGAGAAAATAATGAGTGGAGTTCAGAATTGATTGACATACTAATCCAGGTAAATGAGTAGATTATACATGTGTTATTATTTTAGCAGCAATATATATATAATATATAAGGAGGATAGGGAGTGGGGAGGGCTTATTATTATCCTCTTTCATCTTAACACTTGATAATATACTTATAGCACTTCACTTCTCATGTCCATTCAATGTACTCATTGAAACATAATTTTCTTTGATACGTTAATACTTAAGGTACAGGTTTGAATATTCTTTTCATTACTGATGTATTGTCCACAGAATGTATTTACTTTACTCTGAAAATTATTCATGTTTTGTAGTTTTTTTTTCAATTTACATCACAAATATATTATAAAACTTTAAATAATAAAAGTCTTTATTTTATTCAAAGCCACAAGTTGTCATACTTCGGAAAAATCTGGAAATGTCCTGGCATTGGTGGATTGTAACCCAATTCTGAGGTTAGGGCGCCTGGAAAGGCGGAGTTTCCGTTGTCCCATGTGATATGATGAGTGATGATAATGCGCTAGGAGAGGCCTTAATCCTAAACTTAATATATTGAGCTGCATATGATAAGGGGTAAAAATAATGGCAAGATGATATTCGGGGACCGATTTAGGCCTTAAAGTTTCCTGACATTTGACTTACAGGTGAGAAAAAACCCACAAAATACCTCACCCAGGAAACTTGTCCCGACCGGGAATCAATATAAAAAATCTAGGTTTGTCATTGTACCTATTTTTTTCTACTTTCGAATCCTAATAATAGCCTTAAATAGGGCTGCACGATGTATTAATATTCATAAAACATTGAAACAACAGTGTTTCAATTCGTCAAGCGTATAAAAAAAAAAAAGAACCAATAGGTTTATTCCGGAAACCATTTAAATGTATATTTAGTAAGCTATAAATTGTTAAATATCACTAGAGAATCGAGAAAAAAGTGGATAAATCTCGATGCTCTTCTTGGGGATCATAGATAAAATGACAGGACTGGATTAGGTTATTATAATTCCCTCAATTGGTGAAGAATGCACGTATGAATTCAATGTAGTATTCTTAACTGCACAAATTTCCCGCAGGATTTATCATAAGTAATGCCACGAATGATTTCCAAATTATCGATAAATTCACGACTCACGAAGTGAGGAGTGAATTTATCCAGAGAATTTGGAAATTATGACTGGCATTTGTTAGGACTATTTAACGAATTAAAATTAAGTTGTTTACTCACAAATCATTATTAAACTATAGTTATTTTAAAAATATTTATATATTTACTGTAAACGGCGATGTTTGAAAACAAATGAGAAACGATAGGTACGCTTCATCTGCTTATTTTGTTTATCACTGCAACCAGATCATACTATTATTGCTAAAGGAACGCAATATTGTAAGAATGTTCTCTAGTGGAGAAAAAAATGAAACACATCAAACTGAATATTAATTCATTTCTGATGTCGTATGAATGTAAATTGACAATTATATTTTTCTGGATTATTACCTGGGAAAAAAACATTTAAGAAAGTGCAAATAGTGGTTTCTTTTTTTGGTGGTATAATAAATTGCTACAAAAGTTTTATATTAACTCCTGCAAGCGCTATGGTTGACATCTATGCACTATATATACAATCTGGTAGCCGTATTTCTTATAGGCTCAGGTCACTCAAAATAATGGTCAGACCTGTTCAGAATATTAAAAAGGAGGAGCTTTCTTTAATATGGTAAATGTAACACTCATAAATATTTCGTGAAACACGACTCTGTAAAACAGAAATCATTGAAACGTGATTGGTCATTGACTCCCATTTGGGGCATGAGTTAAATAGTCACGCAAAATCTATTTTATTTTCAGAATAAAACTAAACTGATAAAGTACATTATACTTAACTAGAAGTACTTATAGAATATAATTTATCTAAAATAGATGTAAATCTATTTGTGTTATTCTGTTCATGTGTAAATAGTTTATCTGTATAAAATCTTGTTCTTATACGAAAGCTGTAAGTTTTAATTTAGCTGAGGAGAAAGAGAAAAATGGTATATGAAACACTCATATATTTCAATGGTATAGAGAATTTTTTATCTTTCAATTCTACTCTTTTTAGATATGTTTGAAATAATTCTTCAAATAAAATAAAATTGTATATACATTTACAAAATAAAATTCTTTCAATACAGTTTTGCAAATCACATCTATCTACAGACTTATTCTTCTTTCTAAGAAAATCACATTTAAAATCTTAATATCACAAAAAAAACATTTCCATAAAATGCTTATATTCTGTGCTAGGAAAACTATAAACTTCAGGCAAAAGATAAGGAAAATATTTAACAATTTTGAGGCGCGACATTCACTCAGCCTGCTCCCTAAATGAGCATCTGAATAATTAATAATCGGGTGAGAGAAAATAAATTGATAAATAATAAATTAATTAGATAATTGAATAAATCATTACTTATATTCAAACTAATCAGAAAAATACATAGAATACAATTATAAAATTGTTTTAAATTAAATGACTCCTTGGAATAAATATGATGAAATAATAATTCCGTAGAACCAATATGATGAAAAAAGAACGTTTAGTTATGAATAATTTTGGGAAAAGCCTGATGACTGTAACGCACCCTATTGTATTTTGATGGGCTCGAGACATTCGTTCAACAAGATAAAGTTCTATAAAAATCATATTTATTAATTAAATAAAAATAAAACTTAGTTTTATTTGATTTTCATATGTATTAAGATATATTCAGTGACAGCTGTTTCGGTACACTGTACCTTCTTCAGACATGTTAAATTATGAATTGTGTTATTATAGTACATATCAACTGATCTAAGTAACAATACAACAATAATTTATTGAAAATTTTAAATTTAACAAAGGCGATTCATTCAAATCAAGTTGAGAATGGAACAGTTTATTACTACTTTTCAATTTATTTATTTATTTATTTCTACAGCCTCCAAAAGGTCCAACTTCTTACCCTTATCACAAACATGTAAAATTTAAAAATTTGGATCGAAACAATGATTAAATTGGAATAGGTGGTTAGCATATTTGAATATTCTAAATTCCTGTTATATGCTCTCGTGTGTTTCCTTTATCAGAGAGATAAAAGGTCTACCAGTTTGTTCTATATGCCACACTTCAATTTATATACACCTGATAATTTTTCTTTTTTTATTTTGGTTTTATTGTTCTTTATTATATTTTGTAAAGTTTTATTAGTTTTAAATGCCACATTAATGTTCGACTTTTTAAAGAGTTTAGATATATTATTTGAACGTGGGCCTATGTATGATATTATGACATATTTCTCTATGTTTTCTTTGGGTGAAGGAAAAACTTTCTTAATTGCTTTTTTGTAATGAATTTTCTTAATTAAACATTCTATAATTTTAGGGTCATAGTTATTATTAATAGCTAATTGTTTAATAATATTCAATTCATTATTATATTCCAAGGGTGAAAGAGGGAAACTTAAAAGACAATACAGTGTTTCTCCTTCAACCCAAGGTGATTTGTCGCCAGAGGTTCCTGTCTGAAGCATCTTCTTCCCTCAAATCTCTAGCTTCCATACTTCTCTTCACTCCATGCACCCATCGTTCTCTAGGCCTGCCTCCTCCACTTCTTCCATTAGCTTCCAATTAAGGATCTTCTTTGGTATTTTCTCTTCTTCCATTCTTATGAGGTGTTACATACCATTTCAAACGTTTTTGTTCTATTTTCCTAATTTTTTTTCAACTTGCATAATTATTCTTATTGTGCTGTTTCTGAACTTATCCCTTCTTGAAATTTTTGTCGATCACCTCCAAAAATCCATTTCTACTGCTAACACTTTTTTTGTATTCTATCTCTAATTTCCTTAACATGAAAGATGCATCATCTCGATCCTGAGAAATCACCATCTGATTATCTGCGAATAGTAAATGGAGATAATAATTATCTTCTATTTGAATTCCTATATATTCGCAGTGTCTTGACCAATTCTTCGTACAATTTTCATATATATTTTGAACAACGTTGGTGATAAGATAGGCAACAGACTTACAGTAGACCTTTAATGTTTGAAATGTTTCTGAAAGTCTGTTTCCCATCTTAATTTGACATTTGTTATCCGAGTATAATGATCTTATAATAATAATAATTGTTTTGTCATTTATGTTCGCCTCTTCTAGGACTTTCCAGATCTAAATTGTGGGTACACTATCATATGTCTTTAACAAATCAATAAGGATCAAATCTACTGGTTGTGATTTCTCTCGGCATTTCTCTAACACCTGTCTAGTATGAATATATTATCATCAGTGCATGATTTGCCTGCAGTGAACCCACTTTGTTTTTCCATATCTTTGTATCCTCTGTCTAATCTATGTTTTATAATGCGAGTGGACATATATATATAGATATACATATAGATATTATAAATATATTTTTGCATTTGGCAATGAAGGCAAATATGATATGAAAAGAAAAATGAATGCTTGAGTCGGGATTTGAACTCGAGTCTCTAAAGTCTGTACCTTTAGCTCTCTAACCAACTGAGCTACCCAAGAATTCCAACACAAACAT
>JASPKZ010004704.1:0-125214 GCA_030220185.1 Diploptera punctata | reverse complement strand
TACGCGATGGTGTTTACAAAATAATAAAAAATAGTAAAATAATAACATCTTTGTTGGAAATATTTGCGTTCATTATAAACAATTGACTAACGTTCTCAGTGCGGGCAATGTTTATTAGTTGAAACAACAGGAGGCCTGAGAACAATTATTGATAACATGGCCGCAAGTACGTATTCATTGTTTTATATTGTTTCAAATAAAGTTCAATTCATTTAAAATGCAGTGATTTGTTTCGTATAATGTAGGCCTATATTAATATTACCTTTTGGATATTTTCATATATACATTGTACGTAGTAACATAGAGAGCAGTGGTTTTACTTCCCGCACGTGGGTGTAAATGTAATATTACAGTATACTTACTTAGGTTGTCAACACCGAAATGTAGGAAGTTGAGCTTTCAATAATGGTCGTCATTGCTGTAAGTATGACAAAACGCACTATCGCGCAAAAAATAAATTTAAATTTATATTTGCTTTAATTTTGGTTTGATCGTTACTTTCACGTATAATATATATATATATATAATATATATATATATATATATATACCGTCTAGTAAATAAATTCGATGAAGATTTGTTAATCTTTCCAAAATATTGTTGTGAGAATAAGCTCAATAGCTACATTCCATTGGAATTCGCTAAAATTAAAATTTTCCAGTCGTTCATTACAAAAACAAAATTCCGAATCAAGATCTTGGTGTTATAATTATTGTAAAGAAATTTTAGCTTTATAATTGATGAAGCAATAAAAAATTATAGAAATGCAGTATTGGTTCAAACTGTGTTCCTGAATTCGACTAATTTAGCCATAATTATAAATCGGAAAAGCTAACTTCAATGTCTAACCCAGTTTCATTTCTTAAAATCAGACCGATAAAAATTAAGAAGTGGTTTTATATTTTCTGGTAAATTTTATTTTTATAGGCAGAAACATTCGCAGGTTAACTAATTCGTGAATTAGACCTTATTCGTCAACCAAAAAATAATTCCATACTAATAATTCGCCAATAATGAATCCCATGAAATTATCAATAACTAAAAAAATACAAAAGCTAACCTTATTTCTACGAGTGCAAAATTTCTAATTGCCAGAAAGATTAGATGACTAGCGATCGACGTTATTTTGAAACGTCTTTGGACTTTAAGGCCGTGGACTATTAATTAATTCGTGGGATCTGTATCTTCATTTGAAGCTGGACATCCAATCCAAGAACTAAAGATGTTCCAGCTTCAAAGAAGAAGATATTAAATGCATGGGCTATTTTACAGATCACGGATTTTTAATCCAAAAACCATTCCACATAATCATACAGATATCTACTTTTTCATTGTATAATAAGAAATGTCAAATATAAAATTATAACAATACCTGTAAAGTACCAACTTCCTCAACTTGGAATTTTTTAATTGTGGTCCTTTCAGAACTATTTTCATCATCAGCAACATTCTGCTAATGATGTAATTATTTCCACATTCTGCTAATGATGTAATTATTTCCGAGAGGTCTAAAGGTTTTTTTAATGATCATATTGAGGAAGACGGTACGTTACAGGTGTTACTTTTTTTTTGTATAATTGACTATTCTATGTAAGGAGTCCAACTGTAAATGTTCCAATAAAGAGCAAGTGACTGCAACCTCATGTTAGCCAAAATACTAATACACTTTCCCGCTTTAAAATTGCTATTTTTTACACATATTTACTCATTACTAAGTCCTTGTGCCACATAATATTCTGTACTCATTTCATTTCGATATACGAAATGTGCAAGTGTATGTACATCAGATTAGTTTATAGTTTATTAGATAATCTGGCGCCCCAAATGGATAAGTTGGCTCTTCTGCATAAAAAAATGACTAATACATGTTTTCAATAATACAATTATTGTAGATATGCCGATTTTGGGTTAAAATTACCACAAATTCTCTTTCAGTTTCAAGGCAATTCTCGCTTTTTTTAATCAACATATATAATTTCCTCTGTTTTATTATTCGCATACTGCAATAATTATTCGTACTTTTCGTTTTAATTTATGTAGCGTAAAATCCCTTCATATATATATATATATATATATATTTATTTATTTATTTATTTATTTATTTATTTATTTATTTATTTATTTATTTAAAACTTTACACTGTAAGCAATAAATCAACGGAATGTTCTTAATATTTTAATAGCATAGATAGTACTTTATTTTGAAAAATAAACGCTATCGCTAAAGGAACTAATTCCCATTCATTTAATTCGTGTTAAATTACAAAACTAAAACAAGAACATTTGAATATAATCACCCTGCAACTTAAGGCTCACCTGTGGTATCTAGCTGACTGCGTTGTGGAGAGAATATCTGCAGCAAGTATGTGAAACACTTGAGAAGTCGTGGCGGTATTTCTCACAGTTTGTCTTCTTAGTGATGTGCCTTTTATTCATGAGAAGTTACCAGCTCTTGTGTCTATACACTTCTTTCCTCTTTGTAGAGTTCACTCTTTTTTCGTTTTCACTACTCTCACATTCACCTTTTTATATGCCTAGACCTCTTCACTATTTTATTATTATTATACAAAATGGAGCTATTTTTATCTTTATACTTTTTATCCTAACGAAGAGACGTCGCCGTTCAGGATCTGTCGAACAAAACTTTTCACTTGACAATCTTTCAGTTGTTTTTTTCAATAAGTAAAAGAAAAAAAGAAGAATGATGTCGAACGCACACTTTTCTTATAAAAACGCGGGGATGTGTAATTTTGTAGTCGTAACTTCAGTCCGATCATTTCTCCAGCAGTAAATTTAAAACACTCCAAACTTTTAAGGGATACTAAAAAGTGTTTTATATGTATAAGATTTTAGTATACTTTATTATGATCTATTTTCATAAAATTCAAAACTCGGAAACCCAATGAAAATAAACAATGGATTAAACCATTACATAATAATGATTCTGAGGTTTTTTTATTCTCAGTACAAATACGAGAGCATAAAATTTTAAATCCTCGATATTTATTAGTACGATTAAATTTTATTGAAATCTGGATAAATATATCCTCATTATTTAAAAGTGCCATTAAAAATCAAGACACAATTAAGCACTTTAAAATGTTTCACCGTAAGTGCAAAAACATTTTCTTCTTTAAAAATATTTCCATTAAATTCAAATTATACGACAGATTTTAAATAAGGTAATACTGTGAAAAAAATATATTTGTTCGCATGACATTATTCAATTCGTGCTAATTTGTCATTACATTATCAATAATTTAATTAAATGTTACATCTCCTAAATTCTTCAAATATTTTAAGCAAATAAATATAAAACATTTTTAGCTACATCTGGCACTTTTAATAGTTGAATCTTAACTTTATAATCGCACTAGAAAATAAACTTGACTGTACCAGTTTTATAGTCGGAGAATTAAAAACATTGCTCGACAAACTGGGTTAATAAGTAAACGTTATTCCGCCCTCTTGTTCACTGTTACTAGCAGTTAGACAGTTCCGCACGATTTACTGACTTCTTCACAACTCCACTGTAATCCTTTGAGAATTTGTAGCTTAGAGGAAATCTTCTGAAATCACTGCTTATTTCACATGAAGCAATGAACGATTTTAGGGAGAGATTAAACACTGAAGAAAAATGTTTGATGAACACTTGGAAACTAGGACAAAATACAAAAATAAAAACGATGATTAAATATTTTCACATGGGAACACTTTTAAAGTTGTTCCTGAAGTAATGAGCTACACCAAAGTGTTAATTTTCACTGTGAAAAAAATGCATTCAATTTAATTCAGCATAATGTCCTTCGATTCAAAAGTTACAGTTATAATGTACTGACATTTACCCGCACTACTATAGTTGGTTTAAATGTATTATTTATTATCCTTAATGTGTATAGATTAGTTTTGTGGAGATTAAAAAAATGACACAGACTGGCACGGGGGAATCCGCGGTATAGAGAGTCACTTGAGTTAGGGGAAGAGGACTTTGGATGGCAATTCACCACCATCCGTACCCTGTAGACAGTTACCCCAGTACTGCATGTCCCCCCCTGTGATGCGCGGAGATGCAGCGCTCAACTTCTCTGTGGTGGCGCTAGTGCCTTCGTAAGCTCTCGACGGCCGTCGGTAACCATCTCTCCGCACCCTCCACGCCCTTAAACATGTACAAGTAGCATTTGCGGTATCTCTCGCCAGAGTGCACTAACGTACAGAGTGATCGTCTCAATCTACTTAAATCTACTAGCTAATAACGAAACCTAATGCACTAGTATATGAAGGCAAACAACATAGGAATTATTTCGATAGGTCAGTATTCCAATTTCATTTTATAATCTGATAACTGTAAATCACCAGCATAAGTTAGACACAGTATATTCCCCCTAAAATCTCATGTTCCTAAACCAGGGACTCTAAACACATCACGGCTGCAAACGCATTAAATAAACCTGATGATTCTTTGGAATGAGATTATCTATGAATTTACGACATATAACACTAGCCAACTGTGAAAATTTAATTGGAATGAAGTAAATGTTTCATAAGTATGTATATCGACAACACTGATAACGAAAAAGACAATGAAAAGCTCGAATTAGCTCTCATTTCCAAGTTAAAGAGGTTGCATTAACCCTTTTAAATTATGATTTTGTTTAGGTTAATTTCAGGCAAGTAGCTACAGCAACATCACTGTTTATCCTAGGATCATGCTTCGAACTTAATTCTCTTCAGAAACTAACAGTCTTTAAATGGTACCATTCAAATTCTCCTATAAAATACCCGAGGCGGGAAACATTGAGGGAAATTGGGAGTTTTTCTGAAAATCCCTTTTTTCTAATTTCAGGCCCCCTGAAACGCCCTGTGTTAACGCATATATCTTGAAATCAACTGAAACATACTAAGAGGTACACGCAATGTGTGTGCAAAATTTCAATTGTCTATGTACAAAACTAAGGCCAAAGTGATGACGTCATTACCCCTATGCCTCGATACAGAAGAGCGTATATGTATTGTGTTTTACAATGCATCAATCCTTAAAAAAAAGTAAACAGTTTAAAGCCAATACTAACATTACTCTCTTTTGCGACTAATCGCAGCTATGGGCATTAAATACAAACGTGCTGAGTGGAGGTTGTTCATCGACTCCTCCAAAATAAATCTCAAGTGTGTCCTATTGCATAATGGCAACGTGTTACCAACGATTCCCATTGCGTATGCACCTTACATTAATTAAACATATGTTAAAATCAAACAATTGTTATCGGAATTGAACTACGACAAGTTTAAATGGCAGATTTCCAGGGATCTCAAAATCATAGGCATATTACTTGGACTAAAACGGTGCTATATCAAGTTCTGTTGCTTCCAGTGCCTCTGGGATTGCTCCACCATAACACTTCATTATAAAGAGAATATTGGCTAAGTATTAATCACATGAACCAGACCTCACAATGTTATGCAAGACGCATTTGTCGAATCCAAGAACGCAATTCTCCCTGATCCTCATGTAAAATTGAGCATAATGAAAAACTTCGTTAAGGCCATGGACAAAACTAGGGTAGGTCTACATTTATTTATTTGCGCCAGAAATTTCCACGGCTTAGTGAGACGGAAAATATACAAAGATGAGCATATCAACACCATCCTGACAGGTAATGCACAGCCAGTCTGCAGCCGACAGTTGAAGAGTTAGAAGTTCATAGAGCACGCAGAATCTCCCGAGGATGTCTACCGCAGTAGTAGATGAAACGTTGAGTTTTAAGAAAAAGACAAACCCAACAGGAATCAAGACACCTGCCGTGAAAGCCTACAATTTTACATAGGTAATTAAAAGTTATCTTGGGATGCCTTTGCTCAACAAACTATCTAGAAAATAAGATGGCAGAAAACTATAAAGATCTTGTGGCAAATCATATGCACTGCTACGATAGACAGGGGTGTAACATGTCCTTAAAGTTACATTTGTTAGATTCCCACTTGGACTTTTTTCCTGACAACTGTGGTGCTGTAAGTAACGAGCATGGGGTACGCTACCACCAGTAAATTTCGAACATGAAAGTTCCGGGGAAAGTGGAGTGCATCAACGTTAGCCAATTACTGCTGAACACTAATTTGGAAATCGCCAGCAGAAAATTACAAATGCCAGGCAAAGTAGTTGCGCCTTCAGTGACCTTCCTCCAAGGGATAACAACAAGGTAAATACAAGCATAAGCTCATATAGGCAATAACGTAAAGTTAGCATAACTTCGAAACGAGAGCTAATCTTCCATTTTTATTAACATTTTCGTTATCAACACACCCGAAAACATAGAGATTAACTGCTTCCATGCCAGTTACAGAAAAAAAACTGTTGTTGCCTAGTGCAATCAGTGGTGAATGCTGAATGTAACTGAAGGAGATCTGTTCTTGTTGTAGCTGCAAAATGAGAGTAAGTGAAGTCTAAATAAAGGTTTACTAACCATTTAATTCCGTTTAATTAGATACGTATGAACAAATAGCACTATGATGATCTTGAAGAAGATTTTCGGGCTGTAGGCCGTGGTCGTGAGGCTTGTAGTTCCCCGACGTTTCGCCAGAGACTGCGTCTGGCATCCTCAAGGGTTGTCTTGAGACTGGCATTTCTGCCCGCTGTCTGTCCTATTTATATGTTCACCGCGATGTGTTCGTAAGTTGTATCTGCCTTCTGATTGGTCAGCTACGTGAATAAAATAGCACTATGATTTTCTTAACATCCTCGTGAGATTTATATTCAACTTTTCAACACACAAAAGTTATAAACTACCTTTCTGTCTCGATCTTTATAAATATATTCAAACATGAGATTTGTTCGTCTGTATGATTCTCATTTATTAATGTGTAAGTAAATGGATATATACTTAACTCCATGGCGCGACAGAAATAGAAGGCACTTGGCCAACCATCCGGCTGCTGGCCTCACATCCACATGTGTTAATCACAGATGTAGACGATCATCTAGCCCGTGTAGAGGTGACATGTGGTCAGCTTGTCGGGTTCCCCGCCGTTATAGCTGGTTTTCTCAACCTGGAACCATTACTTATAGTAGCTACCCAAATGCCTCTCGATGCTCGGTGTGCATCGGTCTCATACCTGTCGAAATCCCACGAGAAAATTTCTTCTTCCATGGAGATTCGAACCAGCACTAGTTCCGTATCTCTGCGTCAAGTATCTTACCTTAAACACTCGGCTACGTCGCGGGACAAATTGATATATAAAATTAGCTTATTATAAGATTGTTTCACGGAATATGTAAAATCTGTATAAGATCAATTTTCATAGCATTTAACTTAGGCTACAAATACTAGAGCAAGAACAAAAGTAACAGAACGTCTAATGATAGCAACATAAATGAGTCCTAGAACTATTCAAATTTGGACAAAAATGATCAAAGTAATGCTACCTAATAGCGTCATTTCCCTATATTTATGAGGAATAGTTTTACAGTTAATACGTATAGGAAGTTCGGGTAATGTGGACCCTATTGTTTAATATCTTCTTTTATTGGTGCTTCCCTCGAACAAAAATATTTTAACTTCTTCCCCTCATCAACTTTGACGGGTTCAAAGCCAGTTTTTTTTATTATTTCTGCGAAGAAGGGTTTATTTGTGATATTTATGAAAATGACCATTTTAAAAGTTTTTTAAGCTAAGAATCAATTCTTAATTTCTGCTTTTGAATATTACAAATGTTTAAAAAAACTCCTAAATATATTATATTACGTACATGCTGTTTTAATATACTGACGGGTTTGGTTTGATATTATGTGACATGGTGCCTGTATAAAATAATTAAACATAACAAAGGAATTCTGTTAATGTGGACCATCCACGAGGACCTGGGTCCACTTTACAAGAATATGTATATTTTATAAATGGGGATGCTACTTGTAAAAACTATTCACTTAATTAATTTGATTTAATATCCTTACAATTTTACTAAATCCAAAGACCGTCGCGTTCTGCAGCTGAATGAAGTTTGAATGTTAAAATCAACAAATAATGTTTCTTCTTCTTCTCTCGGCTTCTCCCCACTTACAGGTTTGCCGTCTTCAGTTTCCATTTATCTCTATCATTCCAATCTCCCTCTTCCAAATTCCTATCATCCATTATAGTTCTGACGTAGGTTTTCCATTTCCATCTAGGTCTGCCACGTTTATTTCTTCCAGGGGGTATATATTTTTGGGCCATATTTCATTTTACATTCTTTGTACATGATCTTACCATTTAAGCGATTGATTTTCAATCCTCTTAACAACAGATGTGGTGACATTCATTTCTCTCCAAAGGAAATCATTCTTATTTTATCCTGTCTTGTTTTTTGGAGGCTTCCTCTAAAATAATCAAATTCAACTGTTCTAATTTTTTCTTTTGTAATTCCATCAAAGACCAAATTTCACTTCCATATGACAAAATATTCTGTATTATGCTCTTATAAATTTTCATTTTAGTTTCCTTTGTAATATTTTTATTCCAAATTATTCCATGTAATGTCTTAGTTGCATTTTTGCCATTGCAATTTTAGTCTGTACATCTCTCTCACAGGTACCTAAACTTTGTAATTATTGACCCAAGATATTTAAAAAATTCACATTTTTTTTATTTTCCCTGTTTCGAGTAAGAGGTCATCCACATCCTTTCCCAAACACATATATTTTGTTTTCTGTAAATTTATATTCAGTCCCCATTTTTTACATTCTTCCATTAGTTTATTTATCATATATTTCATATCATCTTCATCCCTTGCAAAAATTATTTGATCATCTGCAAACAACAATGAATGCAGTACTTTTCCTCCTATAGGAATACCCATTTCAGAACATTTTTTTATACCACAAGTTAAGAGCCTGGTCTAAATAAATGTTAAAAAGAATTGGTGACAAACTGCATCCCTGCTTAAGGCGTTTATTCACTGTGAATTCCTCTGTTAAATTATTCAGTATTTACTTTAGCTTTTGTATTACTATAGATCATCCTAACAATATTAATCCATGTATCGCATATATTCATATTTCTCATTGCCGTCCATAACAATTGTCGAGGTACACTACCATATGTCATCTCTAAATCAATAAAGGTCATATGTAGTTCTTTATTTTTTGCTAGGATTTTCTCTTGTAATTGTCTAATACAGAAAATATTATCAATACATGATCTTCCACTCCGGAATCCACATTGTTCTTCTCTTAAGTTATCTTTTATCTCCTTAAGTTTAAAATTTATAATTTTACTAAAAATCCTAGCTGTTGAAGGTAAAACGTGTATACCTCTATAATTGGAACACAGTTTTTTATCACCTTTTTAAATTCCAGTCTTCTGGGATATCGTCTCCAATTTCAATTTTATTAAAAAGTTTTGTTAAAAATATTACTAAAATATCTCCTCCATGTTTTAGGAGTTCCGTCTGAATATTTCCTGGTTCTGGTGCTCTCCCATTTTTTGCCTCTTTCAAATCTCTTTTTACTTCATCTTCTGTTATCTCTGGAGTGTCAGATCTATATTTTACATCCATATCTTGAAGTTAAAACTCATTTCTATTTTCTTGAAGTAAACCTTTATAATGTTGCATCAATTCTGATGGCCTTATCAACTGAATATTAATCTTCTTTCTTTCTGATTTCCTGATATTTTGTAATGTTTTCCAAACTTCTTTGGATCTAGCATATCCAATATTCGAGCATATATTATCCCAGTATTCATTTTTTGCTCTTCTCACTTCCACCTTAGTTTTATGTTTTAAAGTGATATATTCAATTCGAGATGATGTTGAGTGATCTGATGACCATTTTATCCGTGCTTTCTTTTTTTTCTACTAATTTTTTAATATCGTGATTAAACCATTCATTACTTCTTTTTAATTCTAGATTTTCTGTCCCAAGTGCTTCTAAAGCTGCTGAATGTATACTTCCCTTTAGTTAATCATACATTTCCACTGCAGATTTATTTAAATTTAAATTAAGTTTTTGTTTTAATCTTGATTGAAAAATATATTTTATACTCTCATCATAGAGTAAACTTACTTTATATCTTTGTTCATTCAAAAGAGTTGTATTTATTCTGTCTTCCGTTATTTCAATATTTTGTATTTCCTACTTGTTAATATGAATTTTCCCAGAAGCAAATAATTATCACTTCCGCAAACTGGTTTTCTATACACTCTAACATCCTTCACTATCATATCGCGTTTTTGTTTCACAATTATATAATCAATTATTGATTTGAGACTTTTGTTGGCTGTTCCCATGTGTATTTATGTATTTCCCGAAGTTGGTAGAAACTATTCATTATCATATAGCCATGTTGTTTACATAAACTATCTCCATTGTCATTTTCCACTTTTTCCCCAAATGGTCCAATCGCTTCATCTTTCATTCTACTTCCTACTCGACTATTAAAATCTCCTGTTATCATTACTTCTTGATGTTTTTTTTATTTTTTCCAACATTTCTGACAGTTTGTCAAAAAATTCATTTTTCTCTACGGTTGTTGCATCCTCATTTATGGCATATACTCCTATTATTATAAGCTCTATCCCAAAAAGTTTGAGATTTAATTTAATAATTCTTTTCATCAACTTCTTCCCAAGACACTATATTTTTTACCAACTTATTTTTTTATCAAAATGGATATACCTCTTTTTGTTCTACTAGTTTTTGGTACTCCACTCCAGATATGCGTATAATTTCCTAATTTTTCCTGCCCTTTCCCTTTCTTTTTTGTTTCTCTGAGAGCACAGTAATATCTGCATTCATTGCTGTAATCTCATCTATTACTTCTTGTTCTTTAGTATTCAAGCCATTTCATGTGCCAATAGCAAAGGTCCGTTTTCGTAGCTTAAATTTGTCATATTTAAATCCATCCGGCTGACATATTTTACTGAATTACGTAGCGATATACTATTTTCCAGGGCCAGGTTGCCAGCCTGACGCCTAACCCCCAGACACGGAGGACCTGGTTTTTTTTTTTTTTTTTTGGGTTTGCTCCCTTAGCCGACAGGTCTCAGTTTTAAGGAGCTGAGAACTCTCCTTTCGTCCCATCCTGTTAGCTACACTCTATTACGTCTGAAGTCAGGGAGCACGACGAGAACGTAGGATTAGGACTTGCTGGCAGAGCTGCTAAAAAAGTCGCAGTGGCATTACTCGAGATTTATTAAGGTATACAAAGTCTGCATCAGTACCCTTCTCGAGGCCGTACCAACCATTTTTCAATATATTAAATAAATATCAACGCTTTTTAATTATGATCAGTCATTAATATTTTCAGATTAATATGGGCCTGTCCGTATAAATTAATAAAGTAAATAAACTTAAAAATAGACTAAAAAACTAACATGGACTCTGGGGTCCACTTTATCCAAAGATGGAGCTTAAAGTAGACCTTTCTTATAATATAAAAAAGTTTATGAATTATGTAGATGTTTCCATATTTGATTAAGATAACAATGTTATTTCATAGTTACAACGCTAATGATAATCACTGTAATTAAATAAAATTCAAATTCCTTAATTAAAAGAAGAAAAACAACAAATTCTAAACAGGGGTCCAAATTACCCGACGTTCATCTATATTAATTCAGTTGTCTTTTTTGTCGCTTGAATGACTGCTGAAAAACACCGACTAAATATAGGCCTACCCAATAATTTAACTAAGCAAAATAAAAGCATTTAGAGTGATGTATAAATAAATAAATGTTTTAAAAAACTAAAACAACACGCTTTATTAGAAAACCGAAATAAAAAATGAAAAATAATTTTAATTTCCAACACGCTTGGGATAACATTAATGTGGTCAACAAAAAAAATAATCTCCAACCATTTAGAATGAAACTAGAGTTACCTACAAAAAAAGTAATTTTGCCATCAAAAGCGTGGGGTGCTCTATATCAATTAATATATTTGATAATAAACAGATAAAGTCTTTAACCGAAAGTGCCTTTTTTCGGTTCAGTTATACATCTGTGCGCTCCTCCCTACTGAAGAACATTTGTGAAGCTTGCCAATGTTCCTGTGTTCCGTGTGGTTACCCCTTCCCTTTTTACCCTTTCCTTGCGCATCTCTACTGCGCACATCCCTTCCACTCGCCAACCTGATATATGCTCGGTTATCTCAACGGACTTCATCATTCGATCGACTCACTAAGTGGCGTTTGGTTCTTTAGAAAGGGATTCAGTGTGTGAATCCAACTCAAGTCCACCATGAACTGGCGAGGTTAACATGGTGATTCAGAAGATGAGCAAGTGGATTGTAACCGAGGAACGGTTAGATTTGATTTCGTCTAAGTAAACATGGAAGAAGGATTTCCAATAGGACTTAGACAAGTATGCGTGTGATAGTTTAAATAGTACGTTATTGTTCTATTATATTTTGGTTATTGTTTGTGACTGATCGACTGATCAGAGATTAATTTTTGTTATGTATTCATTATTTTGTTTTTTACATAATCCACACTTATTTTCTTATTAAAAGCTTATCTTTTATGTTACGCCCCTTGGTATTATTTAAGAGTTATTATCATTCTCTATCCTATAACGAAGTTAGTTCAGTCCATGCAAGTTATAGTCAGTATTTATATTTATATGCATGTTCAATTAGGAAAGAAAGATGAATGGTTAGCCGCCTTCTATGGGCCCGAGGCAGGCTGTTTTCTTGTAATTAACTTCATTAGATATCGTGAGCACTTTGCTAAAATACAGCATTACCATAACCCAAGCGATCCCGGAAGGTAGCAGCATCGTAATCTCTCTCTGCGTGCAAATAGTTAAGCAGAGCGGGGTAATAATACTCGACAAATTGGTTTGGCAGAGCGTGGTTCGTTTTAAACTACTCGCCACAAATGGTTTGGCAGAGCGTGGTTCGTTCTAAAAACGCGACAAATGGTTTCTCAGAGCGTGGTTAAGGGTTTGGTTTTTTGGGGTTTAATTGCGCCCAAATGGTAGCAAGGCATTCGCTTTGTGTTTTTCATATTGAAGGATATGCTGTATTTAAGTTGAAGTTATTAAGCATTAGTTTACGTGTTTGTTTTATGTTACGTAAACATCAACTCATCTTTCTTTATACCAGAACAGAGACTGATTTATGCATGTAATACTACGTTTGCCTATAGTTGTTTACAT
This sequence comes from Diploptera punctata, assembly GCA_030220185.1. Lineage (NCBI taxonomy): Eukaryota > Metazoa > Arthropoda > Insecta > Blattodea > Blaberidae > Diploptera > Diploptera punctata. Next base: position 112,090 of record JASPKZ010004704.1, on the reverse strand, counting down.
CTTGTGTCTATTATACTTAATAAACATGCCTAGCTGGGTAGATATAATATCCAAAGATAAGCTTGTTCGTGAATTAAACCTGCTAGGTATAGAAGTTGAAGGTGATGTAAACATATTACGTCAGCGGCTTAAAGATCATATGAATTCTCTCTCCCAGCCTGAACAAATATTAATAAAGCGTAAGTTCATTGTCGATAACGCAACTCAAGAGGATTATTTGGCAGAACAGCATAAGGATATGAGTGATCGTAGACTTAGCTCTATCAAAGATTTATCTAGTGGAACTGTCTCCAACCTTTCTTCTTTTATGGAGCAGAATAATCAGCGGATTTTCCGAGAGTTGATTGGAAAGGTAGATCCCTGTGATGGTGAAGATAAGGAATCGCTGGTGGTCTTCCTCATCAAAATTAACTCGATTTTCGAATTGAAATTGGTTCCCGATGAGTATTTTGTGAACTCGATTTTGAGTTGCATCGGAGGAATCTTATTGAAAATCTGGAGTGAAGTTGTTAAGTTGAGATTCTCTTGGATGGAAAGTTTGGAACATGTGAAGTGTTCGTTGTTGCCTCCTAGATTGTTGGAAGACTTTTGGATTAGATTTGTGTCACGTCGATTCCAACTGCGTAAGGAATCTTTGTTGGAATTTATCGCCAATATACAAGGAGCTTCACTTGTGTTGAATCCTTTATTTTCTGAAGAAAAGTTAATGGATCTTATTCTGCAAAATATGTCCCCGGCTACTAGACAGCATTTGATTTTTGCTACAAGACCTCAGAATGTAGCCGAAATGTGTCTCTTAGCCAAGAAAGTGGCGGATTTTGAAATTGCTGAAAGACAGAGGGACTTTAGTGAAAAAAGTAAAACCGACAATTTAAGTAAGTCTAATACTTCGACGAATCGTCCTTCTTGGCAAACATAAAAAGAATCTTCAATGTTGGAAATGTCAGCGGTATGGGCATCTGTCTAGAGAATGTCAATCTTAGTTTACGTAGTTTATTTATAAATGTATATATGCTCGTTTGGGATAGTAGAATATAATACTGATGAATATAAGTGTTTGGGCTGATTGTGTCATTCTTTTCGATGTTTGAGTTACTAGAATGAGTCTCTGTATAGGTGGTTCAGGTCTTACTAATGTGACGCAAACTAAATTCTAGAAAAGAGTGAGTAGAAGTTAGTCGGCGTCCATGACCACATTGTAAAATAACATCTCAGGCAGCTCAAAATATGTAATGCTATCGAGTAAATTCAAGCATGTTTGTTATAAATGAAAAGAGCTGAATGTTAAAGCTAAATACTTTGTATAATGACACATGTTAAATTAGCATATCTATGGTTCTGCTTTCCTGTTTGCGCCTGTTCTTTGTTTCAGTTACCTTCCCTTAAACATTGGCAGTTCTACAGTCTGTATGCCTGGAGTGTTCGGCAGTCGAGCGCTTGGAGGATCCGGCCGACCCCCGAGTGCCCAGCTGACCGACATAGTGGCTTTGGAACTATGGATTCTTGGAAAGCGGTGGAACGGGATTGCGATCCGGCAATCCGATGATTATCGTCACCCGAGTCTTCACCTGGAACACCGCAATGTGGTGCTATGGCGGCTGAAGCAAATTGGAGTATATTTTTCAGCGCTGGAATAGTCTACATGAAAGCGGGTGTGGTGATCGTGATATTGGGGACGATGGAAGATTTGCTTTGAAATTACCGCTGGAATCCAATAGTGTTTATGTTCCCCTCCCAACGTGGGATTGCTTCTTTGGACATTACGTCAAACCTATGGACTCTTTTCTGTTACCCGGAGGGTGTAGGGAGAGCTATTGAACCGAAAGTGCCTTTTTTCGGTTCAGTTATACATCTGTGCGCTCCTCCCTACTGAAGAACATTTGTGAAGCTTGCCAATGTTCCTGTGTTCCGTGTGGTTACCCCTTCCCTTTTTACCCTTTCCTTGCGCATCTCTACTGCGCACATCCCTTCCACTCGCGAACCTGATATATGCTCGGTTATCTCAACGGACTTCATCATTCGATCGGCTCACTAAGTGGCGTTTGGTTCTTTAGAAAGGGGATTCAGTGTGTGAATCCAACTCAAGTCCACCATGAACTGGCAAGGTTAACATGGTGATTCAGAAGATGAGCAAGTGGATTGTAACCGAGGAACGGTTAGATTTGATTTCGTCTAAGTAAACATGGAAGAAGGATTTCCAATAGGACTTAGACAAGTATGCGTGTGATAGTTTAAATGGTACGTTATTGTTCTATTATATTTTGGTTATTGTTTGTGACTGATCGACTGATCAGAGATTAATTTTTGTTATGTATTCATTATTTTGTTTTTTACATAATCCACACTTATTTTCTTATTAAAAGCTTATCTTTTATGTTACGTCCCTTGGTATTATTTAAGAGTTATTATCATTCTCTATCCTATAACGAAGTTAGTTCAGTCCATGCAAGTTATAGTCAGTATTTATATTTATATGCATGTTCAATTAGGAAAGAAAGATGAATGGTTAGCCGCCTTCTATGGGCCCGAGGCAGGCTGTTTTCTTGTAATTAACTTCATTAGATATCGTGAGCACTTTGCTAAAATACAGCATTACCATAACCCAGCGATCCCGGAAGGTAGCAGCATCGTAATCTCTCTCTGCGTGCAAATAGTTAAGCAGAGCGGGGTAATAATACGCGACAAATTGGTTTGGCAGAGCGTGGTTCGTTTTAAACTACTCGCCACAAATGGTTTGGCAGAGCGTGGTTCGTTCTAAAAACGCGACAGTCTCTAAGAGGAAAAAGTAAAAACCATAAAAAGCACCCCACGCTATTGATGGTAAAATTATTCTTTTTGTAGATAACTCTAGTTTTATTCTAAATGTGTTGGAGATTTTTTTTTGTTGACCACATTAATTTTATCCCAAGCGTGTTGGAGATTAAAATTATTTTTCATTTTTTAGTTCGGTTTTCTAATAAAACGTGTTTAGTTTTTTAAAACTATTATTTATTTTTCAGTTTGGTTTTCTAAGAAAGCATGTTGTTTTAGTTTTTTAAACTATTATTTATTTTTTTAGTTTTAATATTTTACAGAATAAGACAAAAATGTAAATATCTTTAAATTCGATACTATTGTAGTATGAGCTAAAAGAAATACTCTACTAAAAAAAATCCTCCGGGTCGGATTTGAACCAGCGACCTACGGATTACTGAAATTATATACCACTACAGCCCACCGCTCTACCAACTGAGCTCTTATAACGATTGAGTAAGAAGTTGGTAAGTCCGCAACCTATTATACCGGATTATATTATTTTGATTTTCTGCTGATTCTGGCCAGGATTTTAAAAACATTTATGCAATGTTGTATTGTCATTGGTCCTTTACAAGTATACAAAGTTTCAAGTCGATCCAATGTTTTTAAGTGGCTGAAAATCGTGTTGAAAAATTTCGTTACATAATTACACAGACGCTTTTTTTTATTTTCTGATGATTCTGGCCAGGATTTTAGAAACAAATTATGAAATTATTGTATTGTCATTGGTCCTTTACAAGTATACAATGTTTCAAGTCGATCCAATGATTTAAATGGGTGAAAATCGCGTTGGAAGATTCCGTTACATACGTCAAGCTAATATAAAGCGTGAAAAAACTATGTCAGTTAATGAAAGCACAATTAAATGATGAACCGCGTGAAAAACTGAAACTTGGATAATATACGATAATAAAATGTACTGACTTTTATTTTCCAAAAAAATGCATACAAATTATTAAAATCTTCAACCCCAGCGCAAAAACAATTTTACTTCCGTGAATCCCAGAACATTAAGACATATATGGCAATGAAAAAGATGAATACGTTAACTAGGAAATACTGCCACTTCAGAAGTATATGCCTTACTACTCTGTGAAGATCCATATCAAACAAACCGAGATTCAGTATCTATATTACACAGATTTGATGACATCCCAAAAGCATTGATTCTGAATTAATCTTGCGATTCGAGGAAGAAAGAAGTGGCTAGTTTCCGACTCGAACTGGGCATGACACTGGCGAAATACCATCGTTTGAGAATCATGCACCTTCACCCTGCATATTATGCAACCTCACATAAATGTATCAAATAGCATATGTTATTTGGAGTGTGTTTCGTTAATTAGTTAAGTTTCAATAGAGTAATCATTATTTAAGTAAATAATATAAACTTTAGCATTCTGCACGGAAAAATAACATATATATATTAGCTGACTGCACGGCATTGGCCGGGTATATATTTATCACAATTTCATTAGCACTAGGCAGCTTTGTGACCTCGAAAACTGTGGATTCGACACTATTCTTGGTAAAATTTTAGTTTTTTTTTTTTTTCATCCTTTCTCGCCCCTATACGGATGGGCCTAAACTTCAACTGAAAGGACATCGGTAATGTCACTATTCATCTCAGTGACACGAAAAATTAATATTGGTATTTTACAACTATTTCTACTTGTCATTAGTTTTACCCTGACATGAATGCTAGGGATCTAATTTGGACTTACCTGAAATCGGAGTTAAGACCAATTAGCTTAGCGACACTGAAAAATATGTTATTTAACATTTTCCAATACTTTTATTTTAACACGGTTCCAATAATGGATCATATTATAATATTATAATGATATTGTTAAAAGAAAAATTAATGTATGAACCAGGAATCGAACCGTGGACCTCTAGTTCTCCGTACTAGTGTGCAGCCCACTACACCATTCTAGACCTGGCACAAACATTAACAATTCTTTCCACATATACAAATCTATAATTCTCGTTTTGTCCGGTGTCAGGTAGGTGACACTACCATCGCCAAGGACCGGCTTCGTTTAGAAGTATCTATATTTGAGAATTTTACACCACAACTTTTATAAGCAGTAAACGATGTTATTTAACATTTTTTCAATACTGTTATTTTAACACAGTTCCAATAATGGATCATATTATATTATTATAATCATATTGTGAAAAGAAAAATTAATGTCTGAACCAGGAATCGAGCCGTGGACCTCTAGTTCTCCGTACTAGTGTGCAGCCCACTACACCATTCTAGACCTGGCACCAACATTAACAATTCTTTCCACATATACAAAATGATCCATTATTGGATCTGTGTTAAAATAACAATATTGGAAAATGTTAAAAAATATCGTTTACTGTTTATAAAAGTGGTGGTGTAAAATTCTCAAATATAGATAGGCCCTCCTTCTAAACGAAGCCGGCCGTTGGCGATGGTGGTGTCACCTACCTGACAGCGGAAGAAACGAGAATTATGTGGAAAGAATTGTTAATGTTTGTGCCAGGTCTAGAATGGTGTAGTAAACTGCAGACTACTCTGGAGAACTAGAAGTCCACGGTTCGATTCCTGATTCAGATATTAATTTTTCTTTTCACAATATCATTATAATATTATAATATGATCCATTATTGGAACTGTGTTAAAATAACAGTATTGGAAAATGTTAAACAACATCGTTTACTGCTTATAAAAGTGGTGGTGCAAAATTCTCAAATATAGATACTTCTAAACGAAGCCGGCGCTTGGCGATGGTGATGTCACCTACCTGACAGCGGACAAAACGAGAATTATAGATTTGTATATGTGGAAAGAATTGTTAATGTTTGTGCCAGGTCTAGAATGGTGTAGTGGGCTGCACATTAGTACGGAGAACTAGAGGTCCACGGTTCGATTCCTGATTCATACATTAATTTTTCTTTTCACAATATCATTATAATATTGAAAACTATGGATTAGACACTATCAATGTTATATTTGTTTACATTTCCCACCTCTTCTCGCCCCCTTCTTAGGGGTGCTAAAGATCAAATTTGGCTTTAAATGTCACCGGGACTGCCACCATTGGATAGAGCTACCCCGAAAATCCACAAATAAAATATATTTCGATAAACTTCAACAAATTTGAATATAAACAGTTTCATGAAAGAAGAAGATAGCAAATCGAATGTATAATGTAAAAAACGTTATTTTTATTAATTTTGTTATTTAGCATGTAGTATTACAAATATTGTAATGGAGCATGCTGTAAGTAAATGAGTTAAAAATACATACATACACAGACACAAACTCGATCCCAATCGTCATTTTACTTCTCACTCCTTCTCACCCCCTTTACCCTCTTAGAGGTGTCAAGAGTCAAATTTGGTTTTATATTTCACCGGGACCGCCACCAATGAGCTTAGGAGCCACGAAAACTGTTAATTCGACACTAATATCGGTTTTTTCAATTATTTTTAGATTTCGCGCTTCTCACAATCTCATAGGAGTGCTGAGGATCTCTAATCTCTCCCAAGGAATATTTTCCAGATTTAAGTTATACGCCTACCATACTTGATATACGATATTCTAGAGTTATGCAGGAATACATACATATAACTAACTAACTAACTGGCACTCGTAGGTTCACAGCTCTCTATACATCCCTATCCTGAGACAATGTTTTCCAATCATTCCCTGTATAATCTACTTCCCTCAAATCATAATTAATGTTATTCTCCATCTCACTCTTGTCTACCAACTGGGCATTTTCCTCTGGTTTTCCTACAAGAAGCTTCCATGCACGTCTTTCATTCCCCATTCGTGCCACATGTCCTGCCCATCACAGTCTACGAGACTTATCTATTCTTATTATATCTGGCTTCCTAAAAAGACCATGTAGCTCATTGTTATGTAGTCTTCTCCATTCACCTGTCTGTTCATCTCTCTTTGATCCAAAAATTTTCCTAAGAAATTTATTCTCCAATACTCATAATCTCCTTTCCTCCCTTAAAGTAAGAGTCCATGTTTCGCATCCATATAATATAACTCGTAGAACAATAGTTTTATATATTTTCAGTTTAACTTTTTTGAAAGGAGTTGAGACATCAAGAGTCTCTGTAATGCATAATAGCACGCATTTCCAGAATTGAACCTATGTTTAATCTCTTTGTGTATCTCATTCCTATTTCTGATTACTGTTCCTAGGTATTTGAATTCAGCTACTTCCTCAAAATTTCCCTCATTTGTCATTAGCTGTCCATTTCCATTATATGATGTATTCCTATGTGTGACCATATATTTAATTTTATTGATATTTACTTCCAGTCCCCTATATATAGAACACTTTTTTTTTACATTTCAACCACCTGTCATCCCCTAAGGAATATATTAATCTTAGCCGGTAACAAGCATTTTTCTAGATCATAATTAATATGCGACCAATTTTGGATTAAATTGTTCCAGGTTTTCGAGAGTTATGCCGGCATCATACACACATACACCTACATACATACACACATCTACTTTCACACATATAAAAATACATAAAACATTCTCTCTCAACCATACACCCATGTCTACATCTCTCATAATAGTGAGTTCCTCAAAGAAGGAATTAAAATTACAGTACAATTAAAATACTACCTAAATTAAAACAAACGAAAAATTAACTTAAAAACACACAGTAAATACAGTCTAAGACTATTCAACTAAGATGACGTATTATACAGGGTGTTTCAGAAAAAGTATTACAGACTTCTAGGGGTTGTAGAGGGGACTTAGTAGATAAAGTTTTGTTAAGAAACCTATGTCCGGAAACGTATTATTTTGATGTAAAATAGGTTTGAAGATCGAAACACAATGGGCTGATATCGTGTGTCTTGAGTTTCAGAATAAGTATTACAGACTTCTAGGGGTTGTACTACAAGTGTGGTTCCACGTCGCGACCCTGTTGTTCGTTGCATAAAGTGTACCTTAGACGAACGTTTTCATACACACGCCCCACAAAACCTGGTGTGTGCTCAATAATTCCTGCTGCCACCAAAATTCGTGTAAGAATATCTTCAGTCCGACTTGACAGGTGTAGTACACCCCTAGAAGTTTGTAATACTTATTCTGAAACACTCTGTATAATAAAAGTGATCACCGGAAACAATTACCATACGAAATACCCCATTATCAATAGTGGAAATTCCTTCATCCTGTCCCAGTTTTGTTCTCTCTTAATTAACATAAGAATTCGCATGTTTCCTCTTCTCGCTCGATCCCCTTAAGAGATCCTAATATGTCAATCTCCCATGACCCGTCTTTAGACATCTCTCTGATGGTAACTGCAATCTAAGATATTGTCCCTTTACAAACTGCCATAATGTTGCCCATTTCCCGCTCATTGCATTAAGGACATGATTTAATACCGTCCTCGCTTCTTAAATTATGGGTCATCCGTCCCCCAAGCGGAACCACTCAATAGCATTTCAATCATCCCCACCCAAATCATCAATATGCCTCCCTATCCCCTGGGATAAATTAATTTCTGACTGCTGGGTGAATAATATTTCCTGGCCACACTATCCCTCTATGTTCTGTCTGTCTACTAGTCTCTTCCTAACATTTATATTATTCCCACTTTTCCTCCCCCATACCAAGCCCATCCCTATGCCATTTAGTCCCCTTTCTCCCCTAAATGCAATGAGTTTTTTGTTTCTTGTGACGTATTGCTTTAAGCGTGTTCTGGTGCCAGTTTATTAGGTCTAAACCAATACTTTATAGTTATAATTGTGCCCATTATTGTGCCCGAACATATACCGAATTCTTTGAAATGTTAAAACATTAAAAGCTCTCATTTCAATAATGGTACGACAAAACGCACTATCGGGCAAAAAATTTAATGTTGAGTAGATAAGTGTATGGGTAACAATCAGGAGAACTGTCTGATCATCGCTCTATCATCATCAGGGTCTATTCAGAAGTGTCGTACAGTACGTGCATACACGACCTACTAATCCCTAGTCAGTGACATTTTAATAACAATTATACTATTATTGTTATTGTTATTATTGTTATTATGATTGTTATTATTATTGTTATTTTTACTATTTTATTCATTATATCAAAATTTAAGGCCATAAGACCGTCTCTAACATTCGCCCGGCACAAAATAAAGATTACAATGACATATAATAAAATAATTTAAGATTTTTTACATTCATTGTGGATATACATCTAGTCTTACAACAACCAGAAATGCTGCTGACTATTATTCTTCATACTACAAGGGTTATTATTATTATTATTATTAGTATTATTATTGTTACTTTTGTTATTATTATTGTTATTATTATTATTATTATTATTATATTGTTATATTATTATTATATTATTATTATATTGTTATATTATTATTTATTATTATTATATTGTTATATTATTATTATTATTATTATATTGTTATATTATTATTATTATTATTATTATTAATTTTATATTATTAATAATAATAAATAATAATAATAATAATTTTAACTTCATATTTTAAGATTTATTATATATTCAGAAGGTATATATAGTTACACTATTTTGTAATAAATCCAGTCGAATTTTTACTCTCGTTAATTTTTAGATAAAAACATTCTATAATGCTATTAGAAAGCAAGTTTTCAGACCCCTGATGAGTGCGTCATGTAAGAAACTAGATTTAATATCTTCACTCTATCAGCGCAGTACTTAATGAATTTTCTGGATTCAGTAACTCCACAAACGTTATTTTAGGCAAACTAAAATTTCTGAGCGCTTAAATTGCATGCTATCTCAATTTTGTGATGACAGTTATCCAATACTCTTATGGAGAAGGCAGTGCTAGCTCTACAAGCTTTGATTTAACAGCTACTCTACAAAAATATTTGCCAATACTTTGAGTATGGAAACGTCAGCTCTCACTGCGAGCAGATTTGCAAACCGTTAAACCATTGGTTATTGCACCACCACTAGGTGGCAAAATTCCGTTCATGGAATTCCACGTATGAACTGTATTGGAAAGTGCTGACATTTCGCTCGGGAAGAATTCAATATCATATGCAATATTTAAAATACAGCGGTTATTTTAATATCGCCACCTACACAAAGGTATTTTTTTAATTTGTTGGATTTGATGAAACTTTAATATAGCCTACAGTGAAATGATTTTACAAGTTAAAAAATACATACCTGCCTTTATAAATTGTCAAGCTACTCATGATCACTCCTATGAACATCATTGACTCGAAGATTTTCAATATTTTCCTTAACTGTAAGCAAAGTCAAGGAAATTTGGCCCCAATATCCCTGAAAATACTGAGTTTGCATTTATAACCAATCGTAAGTATAAATGTATATCCTCAACTCGTGTCCAACTCAGGGTTAATTCGAGGGATGAGATGAGATGAAATCCTATATATAGAGGTCTCTGAATGAGAAGATTGCCGGCCAACCACGCCCGACGCACCATCACCGTGGAAAATGAACGAAATGAAATAGATTAGATGAGTATGGAGAAATGATGGAATGGAATGAAATGAAATTGTGGCAGGGGCCTAGCTCCGTTTCGTCCACCACAAAACCCACATGGAGTGACCGAGACTCAATCTCGGGACACAGCGGTGAGAAGCGAGCGTCTTACAGCTTGCGTCACGGAGTCGTCTATCATTCATAAGTAATTAAGTAAATACTAGGGCATTCGATATGTAATGGCACCCTGTTGTAAATCAGCGATCCTAGTGGTGACCATTGTAATCTTGTAGTATGTTGAACAGTTTTTTGTTGTATAAATCTGTAATATTGAAAGTCTCAAAATAGCAATATTTTGTGAATACATTCACAGTTTCTCACAATTAGTAGTAGAATTTGTTTAGAAGTTGGAATTTGGAAGTTCTCGAACGTCCAACAATTTCACCAGACATGAGCCTCTGCGACTATAATTTATTCTCAAAGATCAAATAACCTCTACGATACATTCTATTTCAATCAAGAGTTGATATCCAGAAAGCTCTAGATCGATAAGATGAGAGAGATATTCAGAAATAGTGCTCCAGATAGAGTGAGCTGTCGTCCAAGGATTTGGGAACATATAGTTGCTTTCACAAGAGAGACCATAAATGAAGTTGGTAATGTCAAAAGTAATCTGAACAACTTTTTGTGATGTTATAGCAAAGTTGCCATTACTTATCGAATGATTTAATATTACAGAGCCGTCTATTTTAGAGCAATATAACTAAATCAGTATAATTCCATCCAAGATCGCCAGGTAGTTTTTTCTAAGCAAAAATAAATCTCCAACTGAGATAATAAAATGGCGTTCACATGGGTTTAAGAATCTAGATACTGTGATGATACTGATACTCGCTGAAGCATTAATAAAGAGAATTTATTTCTATTGTGATGGTAATGAAAAATCACTCCTATCGGTTTATTTCTAGAGCGAGAGAGAACACCGAGCTTAATAGATCAGACAGAATAATAGTCATATTCTAAATAAAGGTTCCGATATGGCTATTGTATATAATACTAGCGTACCCGGCAGACGATGTCCTGCCCGAACGTTCAATTCTCATGCCATGGGCGGACGAAAAAAATGTTACTTTTTTACCATAAAATTCAGAAATTAGGACATAATTAGATATTATTAAATAAGTTCGCAAGAAAACCTCTTACAGCCTTCTGTTGTGGCTCAAGAAGTGTGAATGATGACATCACATAGTCATGAACATTAGAATTGTACTCTCCTTTGCAGATAAGCTAAGAACCGTCATATAACAATTATATTAGAGTGAAAAAAAAAAGATAAATTGATGAGAGTGAGTCAAAACAGATTTTTTCCCCCAGCTAGATTTCATTTCTGGCCGACATTCCATAAGAAACAATTTTTCCCCTATTGAGACTCGAACCAGCGTAAGTCCCGTAGTTCTGCGCCAAGACTTCTTGACTTAACCACTCGGCTACGGCGCGAGACTCTTGGTATCAACGAAAGACAAAAATGGTTATTGTGAGTTATCCGTAAGAGATAAGGGACTCTTGGTATCAATGAAAGACAAAAATGTTTTTTGTGAGTTATCCGTAAGAGATAAACATATGCTGTCGCAGACTTTTTTGTAGAGCTTTTTGAGATATTCAATTCTGTGTATATTAATTTTGTGTATTTCTTACGGTTTATGCAGCATAAGCCATTTAAGCGTCCAAAGAGCTACTTTTTCACATTTTCCACTACAAAGGGCGATTTTTAAGGGTGTAGGAGTTGAGTATCAAAACTATCTTATAGCCTATCTCCTGAACATTTTGCAAAAAACCCCATTACAATCGGATCAACGGTATGGCCGCGCATAAAGTACGAACAAACAAATTTACAAACAAACATTAATTTTTATATATAAGATTACCATTAAAAATTAAAAATAATATTTTTAAGGTTAAAAAGAATATTTTTAAGGTTAAAAAGATTATTTTTAAGGTTAAAAAGAATAGTTTAAGGTTAAAAAGAATATTTTTAAGGTTAAAAAGAATATTTTTAAGGTTAAAAAATTATTGAAGTTTTTTATTTCTTTTTTATTATTAATTTAACACTTCTCACTGAAGGATAAATTATATTTGAAGAGAACAATTTTCTCCTAGACTCGAACCCGGGACCTTTGCCCCGGAAAGCCAAAGTTCCCGGGTTCGAGTCTCGGTCTAGGCGAAAATCTTTCTCTTCAAATATAACCAATTATTAGTGCCTTCAGAAATTGAAGATATGAGATAAAAAATCAATTACGTCCATTCTATGAAAATCTGAGAAAACTAATAAAAACCGTTTTCTCTTATGATAACTGAGTTATTGTGTTTTTACTTTTATGCTTACTCTTCATGATAGTGTGCATAATGTAATATTAGGAACTTCCTTTACCCAGAAATAGATTATGTATCTTGTCAAAAATGTTTAAAATGGATGGTCAATATTGATCTCATCTGGGACATAAATGGTTATTAAACTCAATATACAAAATATACATCAAATAAAATAACTTAATTGACAAAAAGATATTTTTCCAAAGTGTTTTGTACCCAAAGTGAAAAAAAAACAAAAAAGTAAATAGAAAAAAATATGTTTCTTCTTTCTCACAAAATTCAGTCGTAATCCTAGTCCTCTATATTACTTTCACTATGATTACAATTTTCTTCAACTACTACCAAACGTTCAAATAAAGTTTGTAGAAAACATATCTCTGATAGGGATTTTTAGGAAAGATCCATTTTGCATAGCCTATAGACAAGTATAATAGTTTCACTTTTTTTATTATTTTGCTTTTTCACTGTACATTTTTATTTGATTATAAAATGTATTTGCTTCCTTTTGATGTGTTTATAATGTAAATAAGAGCTGTCTGTGTAGAAGTTCATTTCCTTCTGCAGAGAATATAGTTTTCAATGCTTTATTTTATACATAGAGTTTACATATATTCTAAGTTTTCCAAATGAATGGTTGAAATGTTCTTAAGCGTACTTCATATTTCACACTACATTTAACATATTACGACGTGCAGAAATATTCACATAATTATCCATTTCATATTTTTTTCAAGTACTCTAACACATTTGACGTAGGCCTACATTCAGCTCACTATTTAGATAAGTTTGTTTCCACTTTGTCATACTGGCACACTCGATAAGGATATGATAGAATACGTCTATGTGAGAAATTACTTCATCAGCAATATAGAAGCAGTTACACTGTGTTTAACTCTTTCATCTGTAGGACTTATATTTCCAGTTGATATGAGAGACTGAATGTGCTCAACTCATTTGCTAGTAATACAATAGATAGTAATAAATCAATTATTTTTACAAACCACAGTTCATTTTATCTAAATCATGTATTTTTTTAATAAATGTACGGTTCTTTGGTTTGCTTGTTACATCCTTTGTCTTAAAAGTTGTGTATGACTGTATGTCCTGTATATTATCACCAAAATAAGTACCTTGAACGTTTGTCAAAACATTATTAACTAACTATCTCACTGGCACTATCGAACTTAGGTTCGTGACCACACGGATAAGCTCTCCATACATCCCTATCCTGTGATGTTTTCCAATCATCCCCTGTATAATCTATTTCCCTCAAATCATGGTTAATTGTAATCTCCCACTTCATTCTTGGTCTACCAACTGGGCGTTTTTCCTCTGGTTTTCCCACAAGAATCTTCAATCTCCCTCTTTCATTCGCCATTCCATGCTACATTCCTGCTCATCGCAGTCAATGAGACTTAACTGTTCTTATTATCCCTTAAATTCAAAAAGTATGATATATGATACACCAATTGGTTGCATTCATTTAATAATTTTAATAATAACAGACGAAAACTAACGAGAAGAGATTACTTATTTAAATAATTTAACAATTTCCCTAATAACAGTTACGCGCCATTTCGTTTTCACTGCGGCCCGCCACATTTAAATAACTGATACAACAAATAAGTGCTTTGCTAATTTAAGGGTTATATCTGGTTTCCTATAAATTCCATGTAGTTCACTGTTATGTATTGTATATCTGGCTTAACTTGGCAAAGAGAAAGATGGAGGTATAAGGGTAGATCCTTGACCAGTTACTAAAGAAAGTACCCAACCTGTTGTCAGTTTTCGTCTTCTCATTTTCCCCTACTAACATCTGGTGAAGAAAATCCGACAACACTGGTGCGAGTGAGAGAGGTGAGCACAGCTATCTCTTTCTACAAATTTCTTGCAAAATTAAACCAGACGAACAATAGTCTTATCCATCCGCCTATCTGTTCATCTTTCTTTGGTCCAAATATTTTCCTAAATACTTTTTTATTAAAGGAAGCGAAAATACGATCTTTTCTCAATCTTTGAATTTACTGAAGAGCTTATTCCTTCACAAACAACCTGATCCCTGTTTCCTTGCATCCACAATTTCATTCTTCCAGTTTACATGCTCTTGATCAGATACACTTTCTATTATTTCTAATAATATTGCGATTTGAAGATGAAATCTGCAGTATTTGTTGCATACTGGTTTCTCCTTCGTCACTTGATATTTCGCAAACTTTCATTACGAACCTAGAATGATATTCGAAATTATAGTGATAAGTAGCTGGGATACTCACAATAAATGAACAAATTCAATATACTATATAGTTACCTACCTTCAATATCAGATGATTCAGTCAATGCAAAAAACGCTGTACTGGTGAATGATACAACAAAATACACTTCAGTTCGGTACTGTATGTGGTGGATAATCTCGTGTGGACATAAATGGAGGCAAACTCAACATCGAGGACACAAATATTCAACATATTCAAAGACATATTCAATATGATATTTGATTCCGATCTTCACTTGTGTTTTATAATAAGTAATCTTAGTTGAATAGCCTTCTAATGCATTTTTTGTCTGCGGGAGTGGGGGTAGTATTCGCGCGCGCGCGCGTGTGTGTGTAACTGTGGGTTCTTTTATTTTTTAATCTGTTCTGTAGTTATTTTTTATTATTGTGCAAAGTGAGATATTTTTTATATCTGTACACATGGTTTTAATACGTACGAGTGTAAATGTGTATTATTATGTATGTACTGTAGACATAGACACATATATTAATTCTTTAATGCTTTTTTATATATGTGTGTAGGTGAGTAGCCATGTACTTTTTTTTCGTGGAAGAGAATAGGCACTACGGCCAAATAGGCCCGTTCGCAATGTAAATGAAAATGTATTTCCTTTCTAAAAAAAGCCAATAAATTCCATTACTATTAAAAATTCCATATGCAATTTAAGATATTTTGATCCTTCCTGAACTTATATGGCAGCAATTTTTTTGTGTGCAGAATCTGTAACAATCCGGTTTTCGAAAAAGGTGGACTTGAATGGTTATCGATCTCGCCTCTTCAATTGAAAATATACTCATTTGTTTTCTTTCTTAAATTAGCCTGCACGAGGTATTAATATTAAGAAATATATTATTATTATTATTATTATTATTATTATTATTATTATTTTTATTATATATTTTATATATATATATATATATATATATATATATATATATATATATATATATATATCACGTGAAAAGCAATGATAATTTATAAAATACAGAATTTCGTATTATTTTTGTTGGGACCGTCGAACGACACGGCGCGCCGGTTCGGACCAGCCACGTTCGGATCAGTCACTTAAACTAGTACTCCAGATATAACGAACGTAAAAATTTTGAGCAAAACATCTGAAAATTGTATTTAGAAATAGTGTTCCAACTTCCTTCAAATATTTTTTTTTACCAAATAGGTTCACATAGAAACTGTAAAAGACAGACCCTCAGTTAGGGTAACATAGTAGTGACCCCTATATGTGAAGTACAATCGCTTCAAGCTGTAAGAATGTGTCTCCAGTCAAAAGTTGCTATATCGACACAGACAAACAGTTATAAAGTGTTTAAAATAGGCCTAAATAAATTGGAAAATTCAAAGTAAATTATTGAGGTGTAATTATGAAAAGTGTCCAATAAAAATCTCTCCGAAAGTATCTAGGCCTATACTTTGACGTAGAAGTGGGGCTTGTGTGGCCATGAGACACTGAGAGCTATGCCAGTAGTTGCATACATACTGGTAGGGCCTCCCACGCTGGATAGATTAAAGATGATGTCCCAGGTGAAATCCTAGACAATAATAATATTTACTCACTGGCACTATCGAACCCGTAAGTTCATGGCCGCGCGGACATAAACTCTCCATACATCCCTGCCCTGAGCTAATCTTCCCCTTATAATCTACTTCCCTCAATCATAGTTAATGTTATTCTCCCACCTCATTCTTGGTCTACCAACTGGGCGTTTTCCTCTCTGGTTTTTCTACAAGAAGTTTCCATGCATGTATTTCATTCCACATTCGTGCCACATGTCCTGCCCATCGCAGCCTAAGAGACTTAACTATTCTTATTATATCGCGCTTCCTATAAAGACCATGTAGGGTTAAGACTGGTTCACTGTTATGTAGTCTTCTCCATTCGCCTGTCTGTTCATCTCTCTTTGGTCCAAAATTTTCCTAAGAACTTTATTCTCAAATACTCGTAATCTCCTCCCTCCCCCCACTTAAAGTTAGAGTCCATGTTTCGCATCCATATAATATAACAGGTAGAATAATAATTTTATATATTTTCAGTTTAACGTTTTTTAAAGGAGTTGGAACGTCAAGAGTCCCTGTAATGCATAATAGCACGCATTTCCAGAATTGAGCCTATGTTTAATTTCTTTGTGCACATCATTCCTATTTGTGATTATTGTTCCTAGGTATTTGAATTCAGCCACTTCCTCAAAATTTCCCTCATTTATCATTAGCTGTCCATTTCCATTATATGATGTATTTCTGTGTGTGTCCATATATTTAGTTTTATTGATATTTACTTCCAGTCCCAATTTCTTAGTGTTACTCAATAGTGTGTGCATGTTGGCCTTTAGTATCTCTTCGCTATTGCCCAATAGTACTACATCATTAGCGTAAGTCAATAATAATAATAATAACAATAATAATAAAAGCTCATTCACCGCTGTGAAATCAGGGTAGGGTCGTTGCCTCGCAGCGGGCCCCGATTCAAATCACCGGATGTGACAAGTTTCCTGGGTGATGTTTATTTCAGTGTTTTTCATAATCTGTAAGACAGATTTTAGGAAACTTTAAGGCCCAAGCGGTCCTCGAACATAGTCTGGCCATTATTATTATATCTATCATGTTTAGTATGAATGTGTGAGTGAATGTTGCGTTTCGTCTTAAATGTTGTGTTTTGATGGAGTCTCTGAATTGAGCTGATCACTTATTCTAGAAAGCGTTCCTTGTCATTATGTGGTCAAAAAAAGTACATGTGTGATTTAAAGTTTAAAATCTCTCTCGCGACAAGTGTCCCACTGTGAAAGTACATTCAAAGTTAGAGGTTAATCTACGATAAAGAAGAAGAAGTAGGAAAGCACGACCCCACGTGATTAGGACTACAAGTTAAGCAGCTGATAGAATACAAAAATGAGTGTATTATGCAGTATATATTTCATTAGATATAAAGAGACATAAGGGATAGTTAAAGAAGAACACGAAGTTCAATAAAAATCCATTTCTATTGATGTGACAAAAGATAATGCCATCAGATTCTTTTCAAATGGTTTATAGGCATTTGTTTGAAAGTCCATTTGAAACAAATATACGCAAAATAAAATATAGAACATTTATTACTTTTAATGTTTTCCACAGATCCTGCATGTCGTGTTCTACAATATTACTTTGTAAATGTCGGTCCCGGTAGATAGCGATTACCATGCTCGCCTTTGGTTCAAACCTGTCAGGGGTCGATGGATTTTTAACTGCGTAAAAATCCTAAGTGTGACTTTCTTCGGAAGGGAAGGAAAAAATGGGCCTCGTATCGTAGATAAGTAAAATAATTTCAAGCCTGAAAAAGTGTGCCCTCTGAGCATATTATGTGTCCTTTCATTCTCACACATATTTGAATTTCGTCATAAATGTCATTAGGTGTCAAATACCGACGTTAAATAAAGTACTACCTATTTTTTTATATTATGTAAACTTAGACCTAATTTGCACTTTTCATTTGTTGTCATTTTGTACTGCTTTACAATAATTAATTATATATAATTTCATTCCCATTTATATACGTTTTTACATGTATAGTAGTAACGCTTTTTGGATCGTTAGGTGTCCCCGGCAAACTGTGCGTTTATATTGCATGTGTTATGTGCTTTCTTAAGCAGCTCACTGAATTAATTTCAATGATATTAAGAAATGGTCGAATACAGAAAATGGGGGACAAAATGTAAATTTTAAGAATATTAGATATGATGAGCGAAGAGTAAGTCATGATAGGAAATGAATAATTTAAAAGAGTGACAAAATGTAATTATTGGGGTCAATATTTGAAGCAGAAAAAAACTAGTAGGCCTATAGCTATCGGAAATTGAAAAAATAATGAGTCAAAGGAGGAGAATGATTAGCATGTCATATTCTGTATTATGAACCAAGAATATTTTTTTTTAAATTATATGTATGACCACCGCTGTGATCTCGAGGTAGCATGCTGCCTTGTCACGCAGCGGGCCCACATTCAATTCCCGGTCGGGACAGGCTCCTGGGTGAGGTTTTCTCAGGGTTTTTCCTTATCTGTAACATAAATGTCAGGAAGCTTAGGGCCCATCAGTCCCCGAAAATCATCCGGCCACCATCATCATCCTTATCATCATCATCATCATCATCATCATCATCATCCTTCATCGCTGTGGAAAGCAACGGGAAACTACCATACCTATAATTCCCTAGTAAATCTACAAAGCATAGCATGGAAATGCTTTGATTGCGGTGAAGGACCTGCCCTCGGGCAGAATTACAATGGATGGATATATATGTATAGAGCATTGGCGAAAAGTATTTTGTTTTATAGTGAAGAAACATAGATGTTAACACACTCACAGATTGTTAGTTGTTGAAATGGACTTGTGGAGGAGGACTGGACAAAGAAAAAAATGTACAATTGGACCCTGGAGAAATAATGGACGTGAAAAAATATTAGGCCTATGTGATTGTAGAAAGGAGACTGAAATGTTTGGACATGAACAAAGGATGACGTTGGGCAGAATATCGCATATCATGATGGAGTGTGTGACAGGATATACCTCCATGTAATACTCATACACCTCGCGATACTTAGGCCTAATCCCTACACTTATGAATGATCAATTAATAGTCATATAATTAAATATCAACTATTTCTGAATGGAATACAATCATGTTTAGGCTATATTATAATTGAACTGCACAATACCACTCATTCAATTATGGTATCAAAATAAACCTACATTGCAAATCAATATATGGGATCATTTTATAGTATAGCACTGTAACATTATTAGGAACTCGAAATACCAAATTACTTGATATATATATAATTATGTCCACCGCTGTGGTCTCGAGGTAGCGTGCTGCCTTGTCACGCAGCGAGCTCAGGTTCAATTCCCGGTCGGGACAAGCTCCTGGGTGAGGTTTTTTTCGGGGTTTTTCCTCACCTGTATGACAAATGTCAGGAAGCTTAGGATCCAATTGTCCCTAAAAATCATCCGGCCATCATCACCATCCGTATCGTTATCATTATCATCATTTTCATCATCATCCCAATCATCCCTCACCGGTTTGGAAAGCAACGGGAAGCTACCACACCTATAATTCCCTAGTAAAAGCTGCAAAGCATAGCATGAAAATACTATTATTGCAATAAAAAGACCTGAATTCGGGCAGAATTACTATGGATGGATATTTTCGCAATATCAAGGAATGAAATGAATGTATGTATCAGGGTAGCATTATATCAGCAGAGGGAACAACCCGATAGGACACACACAACCGGGCACAACAAGGAAATAAATATATTTATCTTATAAATAAGGTGCTATATTCGAATAGAATAAACATTAATACAAATAAAAGGATGTATATCCTCATAATAAATACGGCTCTTTTTATAATTATACTAACTAATATCCGGCGTGCGCTGCTACGCCTAAATAAATGAACATTAATGTGCTTTTATGTTTAGTTGAATAAATTGTATTGTATTGTAAGCCTATGTCTTCCCGTAACAGAGATTTAGGCGCTCTCCCCTACAGGGAAGAATTAGTTGAATAAATAAAGGGAAAAATTTATATTGTAATTATTTTTAGATACCCCGTGATGTTTACCCGGCGTTGTACGGGAATCTACTCATCCCGATCTTCTTGGCATAAATGAGATGAAAGACAACAATTAATGTAATTCTAATGATTAGTTGAATAAGTAAAATGAAATTTTTAAGAAGAGTAAAAGGCTGCACTAGAATGGACCAGAGAAGAAACGAGGATATCCGTGAAGAACTGCAGATCTACTCCATAAAAGAAAAGATATTTAACAACAAGATACAGTGGAAAGAACATGTAGAAAGAATGGAAGAAAGTAGATTACCAAATAAAATCTTGCATTATTTTCCAAGAGGAAGAAGAGATGTCGGACGTCCTCGGAAGAGATGGTCTTAGATCTATTAGTGAAGACGGAACAGGCAACTCTTGCCTAAACCCGGAAGTGAAGAAGAAGAAGAAGAAGAAAATAATTACGTATAAATGTATATCGTAATTGTTTTAAGAGTCCCCGTGCTGATTACCGGGTGTTGCCCGGGAATCTACTTATCTCGATCTCCTTGGCAGAAATGAGCTAAAAGGCAAAATTCGTTATTGTGAGTTATCCGTAAAAGAATACCCGCCATGTGCTGTTATGCTTGCATAGGAATCTATGTACCCGTCTCGATCTTCTTGGCATCAATGAAAGACAAAAATGGTTATTGTGAGTTAACCGTAAGAGATAAACATATGCTGTCTCGGACTTTTCTGTAGAGCTATTTGAATATTCAATTCTGTGTACATTAATTTTATGTAGGCTATTTGTTATGGTTTAGGCAGCGTAAGCCATTCAAGTATCCGAAGAGCTACTTTTTTCATGTTTTCCATTATAAAGGACGATTTTTAAGGGTGTACGAGTTGAGTATCACAACTCTCTTATAGTCTATGTTCATCTCTGGAATCTCCTGTACATTTTTCAAAAATCCTCATCACAATCGGATAACGGTATGGCTGCGCATAAAGTATGAACAAACAAACAAACATTTTCATATATATATATATATATATATATATATATAAAATTTTTTTTCAAATGCCCCAGGTTGTCATTTCGACATATCTGGTGTTCTCTCCTGGCAAGGCGTACTTGTAACCCACTTCTGAGGTTGGGGAGCCTGGCAGGCGGGGTTACGCTGCCCCTATGATATGAGAATTGGTAGTAATAATGCGCCAGGAAAGGCCTTAAACTAAACTTAAGCTAATGAGGTGAATATGATTATGATGGCCAGATGGTGTTCGAGGACCATTTAGGCCCCGAAAAAAACCTCCCCAGGAAACTTGTCCCGACCGGGGATCGACCCTCGGGCCCGCTGCATGACAAGGCAGCACGCTTCCTCGAGATCACAGCGGTGGACCATATAACTTATTGTAGTCGCTCGGAAATGCCAATTTTTGGGCCAATTTTCGAAAATTCTATGCATGTTTTTATATTCTCGAATACCTGTAGTGCTGTGGTGGAATCAATATTATCGTAAAGGCCTGAGTGTTGGCAGCTATCGAAGTATGATAGAAGGATAATTGAGACAACAGAAATAGACTTCCTAAGAAGAGCATGCAAATACAACATGTGCTGAATGCAGTAATTCAAAGACGAATGGAAAGATTTTTACAAGCGCTGAGGGGATAGAAACTAGGCAGTTATTACTATGTGGTCATGTGAAAATGATGGAAGGGGATAGATGACAAAACAAGAGCTTTGAATTATAATATAAGGAAGAGAAGGAGAAGAGGAGGGCCTGAACATAATGGAGAGAAAGAATTAGAATGGCTATGTTCGAAAGGACAATTGGATAAGATTCGAACTACATGACAAGAGAAATGACAATCGAAATGCGGCAAAGACTGTAGGACTCCGGCTTGTTTATGTTATATCTCATTATTCTCTAAATATGTTACTAATCCATTTAAAAGCAAAGTGACCAAGGTTGGGCGTTTAGTGCTCACACATCTAGAATAATTATTTCTGCACTAAAAAATTCCCAGATAGGTAACTTGTAGCAAGACAAAGAGATAATATGGAATGGTTTGACACCCCAGCAGGGTGCAAAGTAACAAAATTGCCAGCCTATAATCCTCATAATTAATATGGACCTTTTTTTCAGTCACACATTTAAAATGAAGATGCCTCTTTAACATCATAGTCAAGTTGTGATGACGAAATCACTTAAGTGTATTTTATGTCAGGCCCAATGGTGATAAGTGGATAGACGTGTCATTAATCAATGCTTAACCAATAAACAAATCAGTCACATATTTTTAAGACTATAAGGGAGAGTGTTTCCAAAACGGTCAAGTGACAAAGATTCAAATATCTAAAAGACTCGTCCTCATTACTAAATTATTCACCAGGAGTCAATATTTCAAGACCGCAGTCCGTATCTCGACAGGTCGAGATGTCCGAAAATATTTAAGTACTAATTAATTAATAATAATACACTGCTCAAAAAAATTAGGGGATATTGTAGAATAACCTATTAAGACTATGTTTTTTAGGAACAGTATTAGATGCAATCACTTTCTATTACTCCAAAAGAATGTAAACAAGAGTTTGAAGTCATTACGTAACCTCTGTACCACACCTGATGTCAAAGAGATCCTGATTAGGAATATGCAAACAACCAAAGCAACATTAACATGGGTGAAAATGTTTCTTTTAGTATGGTCTCCTCGAACGGCCAGCACTGCCTCACACTGTGTGGCATTGATGCAATGAGGTTAGCAATGAGTTCTTGGGGGATACGTGGCCACTTCCATAAGAGCAATGTGCAGCTCTGGAACAGTTGTGGGAGGTACTGGTCTGCCTGCAATGCGCCTGCCTAATGCATCCCACACATGCTCAATCGGATTTAAGTCCGGGGAGGAAGCTGGCCATTGCATACGCTCGATACCCTCCACTTCCAGCATGTCGTCCACCAAGCCAGCTCTGTGGGGTCGTGCATTATCGTCCATAAAAAGAAAAGAATCGCCTATGGCACCAGCATAAGGCATGACAAAAGGTCGGAGAATCTCATCTCTATACTTTACCGCAGTCAAAGTACCATCTTGGATGGCATAGAGGTCCGTACGTCCACCACTACTGACTCCTGCCCACACCATCAATCCACCGCCACCATATGGGGATCTTTCACGTACAAAAGCTGGATTGTTTCGTGTCCCTTTTTCTCTCCAGATGAATACACGCCGACTATCACATTCCCACGTTGAATCGCGACTCATCAGAAAAAAAAAACTGATCTCCATTCAGCATGCCTCCACCCACGAAGTTCCTCCGCCCAGTTTTCTGCGATCTCTACGGTGTTGTGGAGTTAACCTGGTACACACCATGGGCCTACGGGCATAGAGACCACTTCCATGCAGTCGATTAGGGACAGTTTGAGTTGACACCCTGCGTCCTGTTGCTGTTTGAAGTGTATTTCGCAATTGAGTTGCATTCTGCTGTCTATTCCGACGGTCATCCCTTGTGTGTTGCCCGTGATCGGCCTTGTTCCGGATCTTCTGTGAACAGTATGTTCTTTGAAAATGATTACAAAGTCTGGAAATCACGCTTTGAGACACCCCAATGGCTTGTGCCACCTCTTGTTGTGTCCTGTCCAGCTTCCGTCCTTCCTATGGCCCTCCAAGCCATTGGTTCAGGTAAATCACGTTGTCGAGGCATCACTGTCCTAAGGCAAGTCATTCACTAATGAAAACTGGACTGGATTTAAAAACAACAACAAAACATTCACACCCACACCACCCTTTCACATCAACAGTACAGACACTGCCCTCTGGTGTGGTACCGAGGTTACGTAACAACTTCAAACTCTTATTTACATTATCTTGGAGTAAAGAAAGTGATTGCATTTAATACTATTCCAAAAAACATAGTCTTAATAGGTTATTCTACAATATCCCCTAATTTTTTGAGCAGTGTAATAATAATAATAAGGTTTTATTTATTCTGGCAGAGTTAAGGCCATAAGGTCTTCTCTTCCACTCAACCAGCCACATATACAAATAAATATTTGACAATATAGATATACACTATACTAATTATAAACAGTTAAAGATATATATATATATATATATATATATATCATATATATGTCCACCGCTGTGGTCTCGAGGTAGCGTGCTGCCTTGTCACGCAGCGGGCCCGGGTTCGATCCCCGGTCGGGGCAGTTTTTCTGGGTGAGTTTTTCTCGGGGTGTTTTCCTCACCTGTAAGACAAATGTCAGGAAAACTTTAAGGCCCAAACGGTCCCCGAAATCAAATGCCCATCATCACCATCAACATCCTACCATCATCATCATTATCATCCTTCACCGGTGTGGAAAGCAACGGGAAGCTACCACATCTACATTTCCCTAGTAAAGCTGCAAGCATAGCATGAAATGCTATGATTGCAGTGATTGGGGCAGAATTTACTATGGATGGATGGATGTAATATATATATATATATATATAAATTTCATATGCAAATAACATTTTATACGATTATAACAATAATAATACGATAATAATAATAATAAGCTCAGTAGAACATGATATGTATGGAAGACAAGAAATAGGTTATAAATTAGTGAAACATCTAAATCAGACTGAGAAAGATTCTGCCAGATTGAATATAATCCCAGAACAAGAATGGATCCAGCATTATGAAAAAACTTTGGAAAAAAGGAGGAAATTGAAGGAAAAGAGAACAATGAGGAAGAAATAAAAGTGGAAAAATATGTGATGTAATAGACATAATGAATTAGAAATGGCTTTGAAAACCACTAAGAATAGGAAAAGAAAACAGGATTAGATAATATAAATATGGAATTAATCAAATATAGTGGAATATGTGTAAACTACGAATACTTCATCTAATTAATATATGTTGGCAGACCTATGGGATTCCAACCACTTGGAAAACAGCAATTGTCAAGAATATATTCAAAAGAGGAGACCGGAGAAATTGCGAGAATTACAGAGGGATTAGCTTAATGAATACTGGCTACAAAATATATACGAAAATAATAAATAATAGATTGAGAAACATAACAGAAGGAATAATAAGAGAAAATCAAAGTGGATTCAGAAAGGAAGGTCATGTATAGACAATGTCTTTACACTGAAAACAACTCATAGAAAAGAGAAAAGAACATAACTTAGAAACTCACATAGGATTTATAGATTTGGATAAGGCCTTCGATCGAGTAAACAGACAAAAATTATGGGAAATATTACGAATGAAAGGATACCCGCTGTGCCTTGTAGAAACAATAAAGACATTATATGAAGACACAAATATAATTATAGATACCGGATTCAAAAGAACAGATGCAATCAAAACAAATACTGGATTACGACAAGGATGTAGTTTATCACCCACTTTGTTTAATATATATATAGACGATATTTTTTAATAAATGGAAAGTTTTAGTAAATCCAGGAATAAGAATGGATAATAAAATGTGCATAAATAATCTTTTATTTGCTGACGATGTAATCATAATACAGAAAAATGAAGACGACTTACAGAAATCAATGCATGCATTAAATGAAATATGTAAATTATACGATCTAAAAATTTCTGTAAGGAAAACGAAGACCATGGCTTTTAGAGGAAGAGATCCAGTGAGAACCAAAATTATTTTAGAAAATCAAAGTATAGAACAGGTGTCTAGTTTCAAATATTTGGGCTGTGATGTTGGCTACAATGTGGAAAGAGATATTGACTCCAAAATAAATAAATTTCAGACGGTGTGTGGAACAATACAGAGAACATTCAAAAATAAAATTAGAAAAGAAACCAAGATAAAAATGTATAATGTTATGGCGGTTCCCACAATATTGTATGGATGTGAAACTTGGGCTCCAGTGAAAAGACAGAAGGATAGAATACAGACGGCAGAGATGCGGTTCCTAAGACAAGTAAAAGGATGTACAAGACTTGATAGAATAAGAAATGAGGATATAAGAGAAGAATTGAAAGTACAGCCTTTGTTGGATAAAGTCACGAATTACAGACAGAAATGGATTGATCACATGGATGGAATGAGCAAGGAGAGATATCCATTGTTAGCCAGAAATTATCAAGCAAGAGGAAGGCGTGATGTTGGAAGACCTAGAAGACGTTGGGCTGATGCAATATGAAGTCGGAACGGGCAATTGCCTAATCCTTGGAGTGATGATGATGATGATGAATAATAATAATAATAATAATAATAATAATAATAATAAAATAATAATAATAATATAATAATAATAAAATAATAATAATATAATAATAATATAATAATAATAATAGTATAAACATGATAAATTATACGAGAAAACACCAATTAATATATATGTACCTTACACTGGGTAATGATGAAGTCGAGGTTAGAGCAATATAAGATTAGATTTCGTTTTAAAAGGTGCCAATACTGATAATACTGTTAGTAATATTTATATAGCATACGTGAATTGGAGAAAGTGAGAATATCGCAGTTATTACATGATGGAAACATAGATTCTCAAGAATTAATTTTTAATCGTGATTTTTCATCATATTCTTCCTTAACGTATTCCTGTAACTCAAATCGTATTACAATTCATATTCACTGTAAATAAATCAATAGTTTTATATCAATATTTGTTAATTACGACTCGTTAATTCTCTGTCTTGCTAAATCATCTCGATCCATGTAAACAGCGAACCAAGAATCAAGGCCCAAAAATCTCATACTCTACCCTATTGCCCGAGAGAACTCAACCTAACCTACCTACACTTCCCCTACAGAGTACGGCGGAGGGCAGAAGAGAAAGGGAAATAGGCCTACCTAAGAAACAATGGAAGGACGGACTGAGAATTAGCGTGAACAGAAGAGGGATGAATGAAGATGAGCGGAAAATATAAATACCGTATATGGACGATTTTATTCAGGTAGTAGGAAAACCATAGTCTGTAGAAAACTCCTGAATAAAAAAAATGCCAAAACTGATTCTGGTTATAACATCCTGACTCAATATTTATCATGACGACAGAGGGAAACAGAAAAACTGCTTAGGTTGGTTGGTACCCTGAATCTCCAAATACGAGTCTCAAACATTACCGTTAGAACAAAATTCAGTAAATTTATACATTACTATATGCATACGAATACAATATTATTTTCAAAGGATGCACACATTTGCCAAGTTAATTTGGCAGTACTAATAAAATTCATTGTTTAAAACCGTTGATGTGGATAGTCATAAAATAAAATAAAATTAAAATGTACTTTCATAGGTCAGAGCAGTCGTCCTCAACTTATATGTATGCTTTCTTTTCTGAAGGCGTTTCAGAATCTCTATTCCATCTTCAGCAAGGTCTTTCTTCGCTACATTACTTATTCTCGGTGCTGGTCCTAATGTAGTGTTGTACATAAGTTGCGTACAATACTACATTAGGACTAGCACCGAGAACATCAAGTAATGTAGCGAAGAAAGAACCTGTTGTAGATGGAATAGAGATTCTGAAAGGCCTTCAGACAAAAAAGCATACATATTTTATAAGTTGAGGACGACGGCTCTGACCTAAGAAGGTACATTTTAACTTTATTTTATTTTATTAATTTGGCAATAATTACAATTGAATATGAGGTTTCTTTACCGTTTTTCTTTACTTTTTTACTTGTTTCTTTTCACACAAACACAAGACCCATATCCATACCAATGTTGATATTTAAAACCCCCTATCCATCGAGAATCAAACTCGGGTCCCGGATGGAAGTTATATACTCATCGACTACACCACGGCGATGGTCATTGACTGATAACTAGCCTACCTAATTGCTTTGTTTATAACTCACATTGAATATTACTGCTTATGTCTAGTCAATATTAATATAATTCATGATAAAGATCCGTTCAGGTTTTAGTCACAAGAATAAAATTATAAAATTGTTACCTTATAGGTCCGTTTCCTCAACTTTATAAAATATTAATTTTCTACAGGCCTTTCGGCACTATTCCTATCATCAGCATGATACAGGTCTGTACCTACTGACCCTGAATGCAATATTCTGGGTCAGTAGATACAGTCCTACCTCCTGCTCCGTCTGCTGACGATGGGACTAGTCCTAAAAGGTGTAGAGAGAACTAATATTTTTCAAACTTGAGGAAACGGACCACAAGGTAACAGTTTTATAATTGCATATTATAATTTAAAATTATATCTAAATAACTGATCACGAACAGGTAAAATCCGCGGTTCTATCTACTGCATATAGGGACTTATATATACAGTGTGTTACCGATATGAGTGCAGATTTTTCGTGTGGTGGTAAGGAACAACCGTACAAGTATTTTAACACAATGAACCTTGGGTCGGAAATGCCTTGTTGTGGGTCTTCAGAGTAAAACAGCATTTAAAATTGTTGAACACATTGTCATCATCATCATCTGCATTCATGGATTAGGTCTGTTGACCCGTTCCGACTTCAGCCCATCTCTTTCTAGGTCTGTCCACATCTCGGGTGCCTTTAGGTTTGTATTTTGTTATTTGTTTTGGATATCTATCTTCATTCATTCTGTCTATGTGTTGCTTCCATTTTTGTCTATATGTATCTAATTTATCAGTTATTGCAAATATTTCAAGTTCCTGTCTTATTTCTGTGTTCTTGATTCTGTCTTCCTTAGTGCACCCTTTAACAGATCTCAAAAATTTCATTTCTGCCGCCGTTATCCTACTTAGATCTTGTTTTTTATGTATCCAGGCTTCTGATCCATAGAGCAGTACCGGTACTGCCAACATTTTATAAAATTTCAATGGGTCTCTCTTGTTGTTTTGTTATTTAGTGATCGTTTTATCGTACCACATATTCCCTGGAATTTTGCTATTTTATTATTTATATCATTATCACAATTAAATGAAATGTAACATCCTAGATAATTGAGATGGTTCACTTGTTCTATGATTTTGTTTCCTATTACTATTTTCGATCTGATTTGATTTTTCCTTTGGAATGCCATTACCTTAGTTTTTTTCTATGGATATTTTGAGATTATATTGTTCACATATATTATGTAATTTAAAAATATTCCTCTGAAGCTCATCTTCCGTATTTGCTATTATTACCTGGTCATCAGCGTATAATAATGTTTTCAAGTAAGTGTGTTTTATCTAATTTTATTCCTTTATTTGTTTCTTCGTTCCATTTTTCTATTATATCATTGATGTATAGGTTAAATAAAACTGGAGAGATACTGCATCCTTGTTTTAACTCCTTGATTAGTATGGATTTTATTTGTACTTACTTCATTTCTAGTTTTTATAACACAATTTGTGTACCAGTACACACTCTTTATAGCTGCTATTAAGTGTTTCGGAATTGTTGTTTATTTATTAATTCTAAGAAAATGGAAGGTATTACATGTTATTTTACAGTAATTATTGGAAATGGCGACCACTGACCTGGATGCACAACTCCGCGCTTCTCATCTCGGACTGGTGAACTTTAAGAAGCATATCTGGATGCTCCCTGATTTCCGCAGCCGCTGCCACGATCCTTGCTACAAGCTCTGGAGCTGTGCATCCACGTCAATGGTCGCCATTTCCAACAATTACTGTAAAATAGCATGTAATACCTTCCATTTTTCTTAGGATTAATAAATAAACAACAATGTGTTCAATTTTAAATGCTGTTTTATTCTGTAGACCCAGAACAATGCATTTCCGACCCAAGGTTCATTGTGTTAAATTCTTGTATGGATGTTCCCTATCACCACACGAAAAATCTGCACTCATTTCGGTAACACCATGTATATATAAATCGTATCGACGTTAGATTAAGAATATGATTACATATAGAAGCTTAAATAATAGGCCTGTTCGACCTTTAAATTCTTACATGATCACAGTTCTGGTAATTTGTAACCATGACAAACCGTTGGTCTCGGTTGACTAGTGATTGTCATTCTCACCTCTGGTTCCAAGTTCGCGGGTTCAGATCTGGCCGATGTCGATGAATTTTAAGTGCTTCAAAATCCAGAGTATGGTTTAATCGGAAGGAATGTAAAACCATCGTAACCGTGTCATATATTTACGTCATATGAAAGAACTTCAATCCTGAAATAAGAAGCCTTTGATCAGTCTTTATCGGCAAATTCACGTCCAGATTCCAATTGTGAGATAAATGACGAGATGTAAAAGGATGTTATTAAATAAAATAAACATATATAATATCGAGCTACAGAAACACTGTTAACACCCGCAAACTTTGTATGCACGGAGTACGAATCTGACACTGACTTCAACGACACTGATGTCTGCGAAGGTTTTATATGTTTACCGGCGAGAATCTATCCGCTCTTAAAGTGATCCCCATAAAAACAAAACCATGTGACCTGCTCGCTTTTCATTGGTTATGGACACCGACATACAATATAAAATCAATAAGTACGCGAAAAAGTAGTTCCCTTCATTAAATTAAAATATGACCCCTGAATATACTTGTTAACATTCGTGAATGAAATTGTAATATTCAAAAGATAGAATATATTCTAAAATATAACTAATCAATATTACAACTTAAAATAGTTTATTATATATGGATGATGCATTTGAGGCATGCTTCAGTCGATTCTGATACAACAAAATGACTGAAGGTGTCGAGTCTTCAGTTGCTGTGCCATCTAAATTTTTAAAACGTAACTCTGGCATACCTTTGACTAGTGGTTAAAAACAGTTATTTTAAATGTGTTTCACAAGTTCAGTGAAAATCTCACAAGCTTTCTTGTAATCTACTCAATTCAACGATCACATGTCTTATATACTTCACACATGCTCCCTGTCAATGTGACAGTAATTGTGGCGCGAATGGCGGAAGGATACAATTAGCGTTTGTTTATATTAGGATCACTCTAACAGCTGATAAGATATAGGGTATGACTGTCCGGTTTGCGAGGAGCCATGCATCAGACACAACAAACAGGAAATTCAAATCGCGTTCGATGTTAAAAACCCCAGCACTAGAGATCAGTATTCACCTACCTTTTAGAAAGATTGTTATCGAAGCCAGACCTATATTCATCATAACATAATCACAAGAACATTTTATACGTCTCTACAAAAAATAAATACATCTGTGGAAATGTCATGTAACAAATAATTTTTCTTCTACGAAGCATCAGAACTCAAGTCATTCCATTCGCTTATTCTATCCCGGAAGCTCAAATATGTTCATTACCCCAACTTAGTTTGTAAAGTACCATTAAAAATGTAAATCATATTAACAGCACTGTTTAATGTATTGTCGCACTGCGGTATTCATTAAAAATCTTAACTGTGGTACCATCTTTCTTTCATATTATCATTATCATTATTATCATTATTTTATATATTTATTTAATCTGGTGGAGTTAACGCCATGTGGCTTTCTCTTCCACTCACCAGGGCAAACATGTTACATTAAAATGAACAATCACAATTAACTCTAATATTAATACCGAAATGAAAATTTGATCATTAATATTAAATAAATAAGAATACGATCAATAACTTAATTACACAATAATTTTAATGAGAATTAAAGTTAAAAATTAAACTAATAATAAAAATTTACTCAAGCAAAAAAAGTTAAACTGTTTGGTAGACAATCCCTATCCAGAATGAAAAAAAATACAAACAAAAGTAATGAGATGTAATTAACTAAATTGTCGGTTATCAATACATATTTAAAACATCAACTTAAAATATTTCTCAATCTTAATAATATTTGTATAAATTAAATTAGTCGGCAGCGGTGGACTAGTGGTTATGCTCCTTGCCTCTGGTCCCGAGG
Source organism: Diploptera punctata (assembly GCA_030220185.1). Lineage (NCBI taxonomy): Eukaryota > Metazoa > Arthropoda > Insecta > Blattodea > Blaberidae > Diploptera > Diploptera punctata. The sequence goes on along the minus strand of JASPKZ010004704.1, from coordinate 79,821 downwards.
ATCGCGGGTTCAAACCCGGACGGGGTCAATGGATTTTTTAGGACGGAAAAATCTAAGAAGTAAGTCCTCCGGGAAGGACCTTAAGCCGTGGATCCCGAGTCTGAAGATTTTCAGGCTCGTAAAAAATCCTGAAGCCTGAATGAAAAGGCCTCTAAGCAAAATTTACCGAATTTTCCCGTCCTAGTACTACCTTGGTTTCTTAGATATCAGTATGAGGCGGTGCGCTGACCACGGACCACTCAAAATGACATATACACGAAAACAAGCGTAACTAAATTAGTATGGTTCAAATTCTTCCCTGTAGGGGGAGAGCGCCCAAATGTCTGTAAAGGGAAAACATGTGCTTACAAAAAAAATTAAATTATTATTAATTACTAAAATAATACTACCAGTGAGGTACATAAGTTAGTTTGTTATTAAATAAAAAATACACCGAATTCCGTTTTTAAGTATAATATAATAAACAACTAAAATGTCTGAAGTTATACGAATCTATAGTTGAAATTAATTGCTATAAAGAGTGAAAACTGGAATTTTCTTACAACACATTCCATACTCCACCGCTCTGGTCTCGAGGTAGCATGCTGCCTTGTCACGCAGCGGGCCCGGGATCGATTCCCGGTAGGGACAGGCTCCTGGGTGAGGTTTTTTCGCGGTTTTTCCTCACCTGTAAGACAAATGTCAGGAAGTTAGAGCCCAACGGTCCCCGAAAATGATCCGGCCATCAATATCATCATCATCCTTCACCGGTGTGGAAAACGACGGGAAGCTACCACACTTGTAATTCCCTAGCAAAGCTGCAAAGCATAGCATGAAAGACCTGCCCTCGGGCAGAACACTATGGAATGAATATTCCATAAACATCAATATGGCTGCATTTAATGGCAAGGGAAATGTTCAAGTGATATTCAGTCTCGAGTCACGTATTATAAAGCAGCTGTAGTGTTACATTGTTGATAGAAGCATAAATTGTTTGTTTTAAGTCCGTTAAATTACTTGCTGGCATCGTGTAGACCTGATCCACAGGAAAAATAGATGGGAATAGGTCGGTGATCTAGCAGAACATTTAATGTATGGTGATCTATTCCGTTCCATCTTGCAAAAGGTGATTTCATAGGAGATTATCGTTTCCATGTGAGACGTGTGAGTCAGGTATCACACATTGACCATTTGTGATCATGTAGCTTCCTCCTATGTAAGTATTTTCCATTTGCTATCAGTTCGTTTCTCTTTGGTCCAAACACTTTAAAATATACCTTCAAAAAGTTTTTTTTTATTTTTTAGCGAATTCCGAAGGAATGAAGCCACTGATACAAATTACATGAAATTAGTTATAAAAAAATATAAACGTGAATCCTTCTAAAATAAACAACGTCGAATTAAAACATCTCAAACTCCTCTTTCAATCTTAGCCACTTTGGATCCATTTTTTTATTATACTTGCAAGCAAAGACATTAAACATAACGATAAAAATTACTGAAGAATCTTGTAATTTTTTCTCCAGAACAGAAAGAAGCTTTTAAATAGTAGGCTAATTTGATAAAAGAATACATTTGTTAAATGAATTCGTTGCTCTAGGCCTATGTTTACAGCGTAAGATGAGGACTAGGAAGGATTCCAGGAATTCAATGTAAATTTTGTGTAACACCAAAATATACAGCTATTGGTAATACAATTGAAATGGTTCATTTAAATTCTGCTATTACGAATAACTGTATACAACTTGTACACCAAATGTTGGCAGTGAGAGAATTCCAGGAACTCATGGGAAAAAAATACTAACCATCAGCAACATAGTGTGCCTGATTTAAATATCAAACATTTAACTTTATTATGAATACGGTTTCATGTGATTTTTAATGTTTTTATTTATTTCAGTATTTATTGCAGAATTGCATAAATTGTACAAACACAAACTATTAACTTTGTCTGCAAACAATACCGATCTCAATAAATACAACTAACTTCCGCCGTAAATTATTCGTCTTCTTATTGCTTACGCAGTATAACTTCAACATCTCGCGCCATAGCCGAGTGGTTAAAGCAAGATGCCTTGGCGCAGAGCTATGGGACTTGAGCGCTGGTTCGAGTCCCCATGGGGGAAGAAATTTTCTCATAGAATTTCCATCAGTATGGGACCGGTGCTCACACGGCATCGTGAGGCATTTGGGTAGTACAATAAGTAGCGACTCCACGTTGAGAAGACCAGCTATAACGGCTGGGGGACCCGACATGCTAACCACATGTCACTCCTATCCTGGGTTATGATCGTCTACATCTGTGATTATTGGAGTTAGAGTACAACTTCAACAACAGTTCAGAATGTCTCAGAATCCTGATATGTATTTAAAAGACTAATAGTATCTTCATTCTGTAACCAAGATCTATCGACTATAAAGTCTTAAAGGCTCGAGTTATTGCCGTCACGATTCAAAGCTGAACACGAAAATAATTTCGACAGATTTTTTTTATTTTAGGCCTCAGTCTTTTTTTTATCTACGGCATGGGTTGCATGATTTATTTCCCTACCAAAAGAGGCTTATTTTTACTCTTTGATGAAAATCATCTACACCAGCCAGGTATGAACCCGAGAACCTCGGTTCAAGAGTTATATGTACTTACTTGTCTAAGGTAAAACATTTTTTTGCGAAAAGGAACACTAGTTCCAAACAAAAAATTCATGAAAGAGACAGAAGAGTTCTAAATATGATGTGGTCACAAAATCATAAAACTACTGCAGATAAAGTGACATCAGAAATAAATACACATTTACGGGAACCAGTTTCAACGAGAACAGTAAAAAAGAATGCCACTCAAATTAGATATTTATGACAAGCAGCAATCATTATTAAACCATTGATTGCAGACAGGAGAATCTAATAAACCGAAAACAGTGATGTTTTGAAACACAAAACCTGGGCTTCTGATGATTGGGAAAATGTACCTTGGCCTGATGAGTCAACTTTTACACTTTTCTTTACTACTGATAGGACGTATGTCTGAAGAATATAAAAATAAGTTTACAACTCAGACTGCTTAGTGCTTAAAAATTAAATATGGTGGCGAGTCAATAAGTTTGAGCAGCAATAGACCTATCCTAGTATTCTCTAATATCATATTGTCACAGTATAATGGCAAAGATACTGCTAATGTCTAAGAGAACATTCTAGGAGATCATAATTATGAACTCAATATCCAAACATTGTTCCCCTCAGGTAATGCTAATTTCAAAAATATACCCATATTTCTGCTTGTGTTAAAGATTGGTTTGAGGAACATGAAGGAGAGGTCAGACGTCTACCATGATCAATTTAATCTCAAAATCTGAATATTATTGAGGCAATGCGGTGTGAATTAGAAACCAAAGCAAGAACACGATTTCCACCTTCTTTCTCTCTTAAATGAGTAGAATAAATTCTCCATTAATAATGGTACAATGTATCCATAGTATACATGCATGTGTTCTATAAATCAATTCCAAGAATTCCAACAGTTTAAAGACTAATGGTGGCCCACACCATATTAATGCAGATTTGGTAGATGTTTCCATTATTTTGTCTACCCCCTGTAGGAAATAGCATCCTATCTATCCGTTTAGAAGATTTCTGGAAAGAACTTTAAATACTGTGATTGCAAAAGCGATTGCACAGTGAGTAATTTGATCAGTTTCTTATTTTCTTTAATTGACGAAGTATTTCCTTAGGGTCGCTCTTCCATGCCAACCATTTTCTCTTAGAAATTATGTACTTGGAATCACTTTCGATATATCTAATAATGAATTATTTGTATTTACTATGCAACTGAAAAGTAATTTTAGATTCTTCACATATCATCATCATCTGCCTTTCAGTATTAGGCCCAGTGGCCTGTTACGGTCTCCGCCATCTCCGAAAAGGTCGACCCACAGATCTTCTGCCTCGAGGAATGTAGTGAAGAATTTGTTTTGGTATTCTGTGACGATCCATGCGCTGAATATGGGCTAGCCAATTGTTTCTATATTCTTGGAGGTATTCAGATATAGGTACGATGTGTTAACTCTCTGGCTATTGTTGAATTTCTTTGGTGGTCTAGAAGGCTATAACCTGCAGTTCGTCGCAGAAATTTCATCTCCTGGCTGTAATATGACGGTCATCCTGAGTTCTGATGGTCCAAGCTTTACTGCCATAACAGATTATGGGTCTAGCGAGAATTTTATAGATTTTTCATTCTTGTGTGTCTCTGCACTTTTGATGGTTTAAAAACTTGGTTGATAATTCTTAAAGCTTTATTATAGTTTTGTACTTTAAAGAATATATCACATCCCTCATTATAAGTTAGATTATATCCTAAGTATTTAAATGAATTTACTTTCTCTAATATTGAATTCTGAATACAAATTTTACTTCTTACTGGGAATTTCCCTTGAAAGGCCATAACTTTAGATTTTGTTGTTGATATTTCCATGTTAAATCGTTGGGCTATTATATTAAGATGATGAGTGGAATATTGTAATTCATCTTCATTATTGCAGAAAAGAGTCTGATCATCTGCATATATTGTCTCTTTTTATTTTCGGAGCCATTGAACTCTTTTGTGTTTTTTGCACTACACTGTTAAAATATAAAATTATGGAATATTCAACTGAAAAGGTCCGTCTACTCAACTTAATTAATTATTTAACCTAGCGCTTTCGGGAATTGTCCCATCATCGGCAGGATTCAAAACTGGTGTTTCACTGAAGATCTGGTAGAGGGGGTTACATGTATTGGGTTCGTTTTCGTTTATCAGATTGTCGTTGTTGTGAGCTGTTTTCATGATTTCCTTCTCTTCGAGTACGTTTATCTTCGCTGGATTATTTTCTCTGTGCATTACTGTTAGGGTATATTAAATATTGAAAACACCCTAACAGTAATTCACAGAGAAAATAATCCAGCGAAGATAAACGTACTCGAAGAGATGGAAATAATGAAAGCAGCTCACAACAACGACAGCCTGATAAACGAAAACGAACCCAATATACGTAACCCCCTCTACCAGATCTTCAGTGAAACACCAGTTTTGAATCCTGCCGATGATGGGACAAGTCCCGAAAGCGCTACAGTTACATAATTAATTAAGTTGAGAAGACGGACATCTCAGGTGAATATTCCATAATTTTATATTTTAATTTTGAATAATACCTCAACGGAACACTTCGTGAATCTTATAAAAGTTGACAACTACACTTGGTTACATGCTACGGTTGTACTGCGTAAGTTATGAAGTCTTTATAAGGGAAGGGTGAGGGTACTATAGACTCACTTCTTACTCCTAGAATAATGGGTAGACTTCTATATTTGTTTATTTCATAGTTCACATAACATTATTCAATCTAAAACTAATCCCCATTGCGCGACAGGCGATTGGCCTACCAGAAGGCTGCTGCTCTCACATCTACGTGTTAATCACAGAGATAGACGATTATCCTACAAGTATAGGGGTGACATGTGGTTAGCACGTCGGGTCCCTCAGCCTTTATAGCTGGTTTTCTCAACCTAGAGTCGCTACTTATTGTAGTTATCCCAATTCTTCAAAATGTTGGGTGGGTAGCTGTCCCATACTGACCGAATTCCATGAGAAAATGTATTCCACCATGGAGACTCGAACCAGCTCATGCCCCGTAGCTCTGCACCAAGGCATCTTACGTTAACCACTCGGCTACGGCGCGGCACCATATAACACGATACTGTAGCTATTTTTTATATTAATGTTAAACATAGCATGAAACGTGTTTTAATATTTTATACTAATTATCTTTATTCAATGGCAATATTTGAAAAATATTGTATATATTTGATAAGCTTGTGAGTAGCATCAAATTTTACACCCACTGTACATTATGAATGGAGACTTGGGAAGCCAGTAACCGCACCAGAACTCAGTGTAATGTAGGTCACCAAATCCGCAGACTAACGTAGACTATATCCGAAACAAAATATGACAGCTGCTAATATTCAAACTTGAAGTGACAAAGTTTGAGACTGGGGCACGTTTTGTTTTCTACTTTCCAACTCATGTCTCCGCAAAATGTAGGTCACAATAATTATTAACAACTGTACTAGTTAGTTGCCCAAAGGCAGCTCAGTGTTTTTTTTTTTTCGCTTTTTTATCTACTCATTACCCGGGATGAGTTCATTTAATTATAACAGAAACCACAAATATGTCAAACACAAACCTTATCTTTATGCAAACTATCGTTGGCTAAAACATGCCAAGTAATTGCAAACTACTTTTTTGTTTAATATTAAGTACGTTGATGAGTATATACGATTATTAGATGTAGTGGGATGTAATAGAAGTCTCCCTCTTTGTTTGGTTGTTTTTTCTTTCTGCATTAGTTTAACTCACATCTTCCGGGCTTTACATGAGATATGACCTATTGTGAGAGGATTTTTAACTCTGGATAGCGTTATTTTTTGACTAAACGATTTGGAGAGATGATCAATTTAATACCGACCGTCAATAGTCTTCATAAGAAGAGATATTTCCTTTTGGAATTTTGACCAATTTGTTTTTATCCGTATTATTATGAATAGTTTTTCCTTTTTAAGAGGGTTGTATTCATTTAAGTTCGGTGTCAAACCAGCATCCTGAGGAATTTTGGGCAGCTGCGAAAAGTAGTGGTTCCGTTTTGATAAAACCGACTTTAACGATTGGGGACCTAACATCCGACATGTTTACCACATATATTGACTTAGGCTTTCACGGCCGAAGTTTTTATGATGATCTTGTAGAAGATTTCCGAGCTATTGGCCTTGGTCTGGAGGCTTGTAGTTCCCCGACGTTTCGCCAGATACTGCGTCCGGCATCCTCAAGGGTTGTCTTGAGACTGGCAATTTTGTCGACTATATATGTATAAATAGGGCAGGTAGTCGACAAAATTGCCAGTCTCAAGACAACCCTTGAGGATGCCGGACGCAGTCTCTGGCGAAACGTCGGGGAACTACAAGCCTCAAGACCACAGCCAACAGTCCGGAAATCTTCTACAAGGTCATTATAATGTTTACCACATGCCACCCGTGAATTGGTTGCATGATCTCCATCTTTGTGATTGACTCATGTGGATGTGGAGCCAGCAAGTAGGTGGTAGGCCAAGGCCCTTCAATGGTTTTCATCACGGCCTATGCCCCCCCCCAATAGAGTGATTCTTCAATGCAAGACCATATATCAAACATCGCCAACATTTAAGAAAAGACATGCCATTTGCTTCACACTAAAAAAAAGTTTCTTGACATTTGTCTTATAGCGAAAAAAAAGAGAAAAAACTCCCCATAGGCTTGTTCTTACCGGGGACCTAACCCGAGTCTGTTGAATCCAAAGCAATTACGTTAGCCCTAAAACCATAGTTGTGGACCGTAATTTTAATAATTGTACTTACTTACTTACTTACTTACTTACTTACTTACTTACTTACTTACTTACTTACTCACTGGCACTATCGAACCCGCAGGTTCATGGCCGCGCGGACATAAGCTCTCCATACATCCCTATCCTGAACTAATGCTTTCCAATCATTCCCTGTATAATCTATTTCCCTCAAATCATAGTTAATGTTGTTCTCCCATCTCATTCTTGGTCTACCAACTGGGCGTTTTCCTTCTGGCTTTCCTACAAGAAGCTTCCATGCACGTCTTTCATTCCCCATACGCGCAACATGTCCTGCCCATCGCAGTCTACGAGACTTAACTGTTCTTATTATAGCCTATCTGGCTTCCTATAAAGACCATGTAGTTCATTGTTATGTAGTCTTCTCCATTCACCTGTCTGTTCATCTCTCTTTGGTCCAAAAATTTTCCTAAGAACTTTATTCTCAAATACTCGTAATCTCCTTTCCTCCCTTAAAGTAAGAGTCCATGTTTCGCACCCATATAATATAACTGGTAGAATAATAGTTTTATATATTTTCAGCTTAACGTTTTTTGAAAGGAGTTGGGACATCAAAAGTCTCTGCACTGCATAATAGCATGCATTTCCAGAATTGAGCCTATGTTTAATTTCTTTGTGCATCTCATTCCTATTTGTGATTATTGTTCCTAGGTATTTGAATTCAGCCACTTCAGTCATTAGCTGTCCATTTCCATTATATACTGAATTTCTACGTGTGACCATATATTTAGTTTTACTGATATTTACTTCCAGTCCTAATTTCTTAGTGTTACTCAATAGTGTGTGCGTGTTGGCCTTTAGTATCTCCTCGCTATCGGCCAGTAGTACTACATCATCAGCATAAACTAACAGCTTATTAATACCATTCAGTTGTAAGCCTTCCTCATTCTCTAAAGATTTAATGGCATGCTCTAGTACAAAATTAAATAGTAGAGGAGATAGTGCATCTCCTTGCTTCAACCCATTTTGGATTTCAAAGTGTCTGAAAACTGTTTGCCTACACGCACCCTACTCTTTGAGCCATTTAGACACATTCGTATAAGTCTAACTAACTTTTTTATGAATTCCGAACTCCAGCAGGATACTATAATTTTAATAATTGTTGTAGCATTAACTAATAAGTAGTTTGTTTCTTGATCATAAATGAATATGGTATTGAGGATGTTTTTAAAAGCAGAATAAATATTAATGGTACTGAAATTATTGAAGATATGTGTATTCCAAGACCACAGACTGCAGTTCTAGTATTTTGGGTTCCGCGATAAGCGAATAGATGCAGTTATTGTAATGTATTTGCAATTTACGCACCACTTCAGTAGACTACTTTTGTAGGTGATAATTATGTATGTGCATTATGCACAGAGAGAACAGTAGGATGAGTTGTTTTATGTTTATTTTAGGTACATTGTAGACAGTAGAAAAATTATAGCATGCAGGGAAAAGTTATTAATTTATAGCTTAAATTATCATGTTAAAAAACTCTAATGCGCGACAGGCCTAGAATGCTCTAAGCCTATCACTCGGCTGCTGGCTTTACATTCGAATGTATTAATCACAGTTGTAGACTATCATTCGGCCAGTGTATTTAAGCCCCATATATAAAGAAAATAATCATCTCTTTTGTTAGAATTTGATGGGATGACATGTGGTCAGCATGTCGGATACCCCAGCAGTTACAGCTGGCTTTCTCAACCTAGAGTCGCTACTTATTTTAGCTACCCAAATTCCTCACAATTCTGGGTGGGCACCGGTCCCATACAGGCCGAATTATCACGACAAAATGTATTCCATATGGAGACTTAACCCAGCGCAAGTCCCGTAGCTCTGCGCTAAGGCATCTCGCCTAACCACTCGGCTACGGCGCAGGACTTGCATTAGCATTTAGGAATGTTAATGCAATTGGGGAATCGGTGAATGAAGTATTTTTAAAATTGTATCGGCGCGTTGTGATTTGATATGTATACGTCCGCTGTGTTTTGATGGAAAACCTATTTGCAGCGGGTTTTTTTTATTGCTGATCCCAGTCCGCTCTTGAATTCAAGGGACAAGATTTTGGAAGCGATAATGGTTCAGAACTTGTCATGTTAAGGAGTGATGCTAAGCAGGACAGACAAGAGAGACATCATATTACAAGACGGATATCTTCACGGAGACGGAATATGTTATCCACTTCATCTATTCAATCTTCTCCAATAACCCTATTTCCTTTTTTCTTTCTTTTTTAAATATCGTTTCCACTTGGTAGGTCGGCCGCGGTGGACTAGTGGTTATGCTCCTTGCCTCTGGTTCCGAGGGTCGCGGGTTCAATCTCGGCCTTGGTCGATGGATTTTTTAGGACGGAAAACTCCAAGCAGCAAGTCCTCCGTGAGGGACTTTAAGCCGTGGGTCCCGAGTCTGAAGATTTTCAGGCTCGTAAAAGATCCTTAAGTTATAATAAAGAGGTCTCTAAGCAAAATTTACCGACCTCAACGTCCTAGTAATACCTTAGTTGCCTGTTAGATGTCTCATTGGGTCGGTGCGTTGACCTCATGTCATCCATGACATCTACGAACAAATAAGGAATCTAAAAATTAACTTTGTCCAATAACTCCCGGCAAAGGAGAGACTATGGCTCAACAAAAGGCTACGCCATTATATGTAGATACACTTGGTAGGCCTACGTAGGCCCTAACCTTTTTTAGGAAACACTTTCGCCAATTGCCCTAGTAACTTATAAACACCCTCGCATAATCTTCTCTTATATTTTAACATTCAAACATTCGAAATTTTTATTGTACAGGAGATAACACAGTTGAAATGTCAGTAAGGGAATTAGGGTCTTTACTGCTAACATTACTAACACCTCAACAATTGGGGGCAGTGTGTCATGAGTTTGTTTTATACTGAGACGTGCAGTTTGTTTTATGTTCAATTCCTTTTGTTATTTTTGCTTGTTTCCTGATTTCGTTCAGTGTGGAGGCAATAACGTGTTAAATATATTTTAAGCCTGACTATTTAACTCATGCCCCAAATGGGAGTAAATGACCAATCACATTTCAATGATTTTTTATTTACAACCAATTACAGTCGTGTTTCGCCTAGAATTTACCATCTAAAGTTATCATAATAAAGAAAGCACCTCCTTTTTAACATTTTGAATAGGTCATAGCATTATTTTTGCAGTGACTGACTCTCTAAAAAATACGGCTACAGATTATATATATATATATATATATATATATATATAATGCATGAATGTCAATAGAAATCGCATGTGTTTTCTATTAGAAAATATTCTTTTTTTTTAAACTTCTGAAAATCCTAAATTGGCTAGCGTTTAAGCCAAATGGTACCTTTATTTCACTTTTGCCATGAGGATATTACATCATCTACATGTTTAAAATAAAACTAAAGCAAAATTTACGGTATTTTTCGTCTGAGGTCCAGGTTCCCTAATCAAATGCTTATTTCTACTTCTCTAAAATCATAACATGATTTTGTCTCATGAGTACCAATAGTTGTAAACCTTTAATGCAGTTTTTATCGTGTTGTTCAAATATGTATTCGGAATTTCTCCATCACCCACAGTTTTTTTTACTTCAATTTCAATTAATAGATTTAAATAATAATTGTTTTAATTAACGTTTTTTCGTCCATTTGTCCATTGTAAAATAAAACGGGGAACACTTTAATCAGGGGATTTCAGCTATGGAAAAGAGATATCAAGGCAAATTGAATCCTAATATGCTAGCAGATTATTGTTGGACCATCAAGAAGGTTGCTCCACAGGCCAAATATAGCAAAAAATCGTCATTTCTTACTTTCTAGGTGAGTAAGAATGTTCGAATATTGTGTAGTTATGAATGTAGAAAATATTAAAGTGTTTGAAATTATAAATTCCTGTCTCTCGGAAACCTTGCGTGATGGACAAAAACTGATATCGTATTTGAATTCAGGAGAAACAATACTATCAGAATCACATATTTTTCTTTCTGAGACAAAAAAAAAAGTTTTTTTTTGTTGCTCAGTGTTATAAGTCTGATAAATGCCTTCACTTTAAACTCATTTCAGTCTGTACGCATGGATAAATCGGTAGGCCAGTACTATCACAAAGAATTAATATACACTTATAATTTGACTTCCGCTCTTCATTATTCTTGAAATGTTCTGACTTATTTTTCATAAGTAATGCCACGAGTGATTTCCAAATTATTGATAAATCCAGACTCACGAAGTGAGGAGTGAATTTATCTAGAGAATTTGAACATCAAGAGTGGCATTTGTTAGGACTATTTAGCGAATAAAATTAAGCTGTTTATTCACAAATCATTATTTAACTATGGTTATTTTAAAATGTTTATATATTTAATGTAAACGGCGATGTTTGACAACAAATGACAAACGATAGGTACGCTTCATTTGCTTCTTTTGTTCATCATTGTAACCAGATCATAATATTTATTGCCAAAGAATCGCAATGTTGTAAGAATTTACCCCTAGTGGAGAAATTTATAACCAACGTTATAGGTTTCTGATGTCCTATGATGTAAATATGTCAATTATTATATTTTTGCAAACGTTATTTCCTGCAAAAATAATTCGTTTAAGAAAGTGTAAACAATGGTTTCTTTCTTTTGCGGTATAATCAATTGTTACAAATGTTTTTATATTATCTCTCGCATGCGATTTCTGTTGACATTCATGCATTTTATATATATATATATATATATATATATATATATATATATATATATATAATCTGGTAGCCGTATTTTTTAGAGAGTCAGTCACTGCAAAATAATGCTATGACCTATTCAAAATGTTAAAAAGGAGGTGCTTTCTTTATTATGATAAACTTTAGATGGTAAATTCTAGGCGAAACACGACTGTAATTGGTTTGTAAATAAAAAATCATTGAAATGTGATTGGTCATTGACTCCCATTTGGGGCATGAGTTAAATAGTCACGTAAAATATTATTTAACACATTATTTGCCTCCACACTGAACGAAATCAGGAAACAAGCAAAAATAACAAAAGGAAATTGAACATAAAACAAACTGCACGTCAGTGTACGTTTTTTTTTTATTTCACTTATTGTATTATCTTTTATGAAACGAAATATCCGTTCTTCATTATTTTTCCATCAGCTAATTAAAAAAAGTAGAATGTGGGAAGACTATTGTATTTTTGTGGAAGCTCTTTCATAATAAAGTAAGCCACAGGCGTTGCTAAATATATTCAAAAAGTATAACGATTTAATGTAAGGAAATGTGGATCTATATTTACATAATTAGTTCCCTCCTTTTTTTTTCTTCTTTATAAATTAAATAATTTGTGAATTTTAAACACTTTTCTTTCTTAATTAACCTACTACGAAATTCAATTGCTTCCAAGAAATTGGAAAAAGACACCAGGAAAATAGTATTTAATAACTACCAACAATCATAATATTTCCACATGAAATAACACTGAGCAACAAAAAATAAACTTTTTTTGTCTCAGAAAGAACAATATATGATTCTGATAGTATGTTTTTCTCCTGAATTCAAATATGATATCGGTTTTTTCTCCATCACGCAAGGTTTCCGAGAGAACAGGCATTTATAATTTCAAACACTTTAATATTTTCTACATTCTTAACTACACAAGATTCAAACATTCGGATTCGCCTATAAAGTAAAAAATGGTGATTTTCTGCTATATTTCGCCTGTGGAATATCCCTCTTGATTGTCTAACAATAATCGGCCAGCATATTAGGATTCCATTTGCATTGATATATCTTTTCCATAGCTGAAATCTCCTGATGAAAGTGTTCCCCGTGCTCATCGCTCACTGTGCCAAGATTTTCCGGGAATAAATCTAGGTTCATTAAAAAGTAATTATTTAAATCCATTAATTGAAACTGAAATAAAAAACACTGTGGGTGATGAAGAAATTGCGAATACACATTTGAAAAACACGATAAAAACTGTATTAAGTACAACTATTGGTACTCATGAGACAACAATCATGTTGACCAGTGCAATTATTGTTCTTATTTAATACCCTAATTGCTCACATAAACAAAACATATCACTTTCTATAACCCTCTTCCAAATATTTTACTTACTCATCTAAATTGTCTTCCACTTCTTCCAATCATCTTCCTCTTTCCAATTCTCTTTCCTCTTCCAATTATTCACCCTCCTCTCCCTTCTCTTGTTCTTCCTCCTTTTCCCGAATCCCCTTCTCATTCCACCAAATTTTCTTCTTTCTATGGCAATCCTCTTCTCCCTCTTCCAAATCTTCACTTTTTTTCTCTCGTCCTTAGGTTTTAATTTTTTTTTTTTTTTTTTTTTTTTTGCCTCTCGTTCTGAGACTCGCGGATTTTAACACACCCGTAGTCATTGGATTTTTAATATGACAAAATCCTGAGTATGATTTCCTTCAGAAGATAATCTTTCATTTATTTGTATAACCGTAGTCATCGATCCGTCAATGTATGGCACGTAAAAGGAATTCAAGCTTGAAATAAGATACCAATGAGCAAAATACGTCAGCCTTTTCGCTCCAAAATTTGAATTGTGACGCTAATGACTTGAGTTGTTAAAGAGCGTTATTAAACATAAATATGTTTTATCCATCACATCCATAGTAATTCTGCCCGAGGGCAGGTCTTTCACTGTAATTGTCATGCTATCCTTTGCAGTTTTACTAGGAAATTATAGGTGTGGTAGCTTCCCGTTGCTTCCCACACTGGTGAAGGATGATTGATGATAACGATAGGAATGAAGAAGATGATAGCCGGATGATTTTAGGTGACCCTTGGGGCCTAGGCTTTCCTGACATTCGTCTTACAACGTGAGGGGAAAAAACCGAAAAAAACCTCACCCAGGAGACTGTCTCGACCGGGAATCGAACCCGGGCCCGTTGCGTGACAAGGCAGCACAATACCTCGAGACCACATAGGTGGACTGTATGTTTTATAGGCCTACATATTTTATTAATTAATGAACAATAACTATAGTGTATTAAGAATAATTTCTCCAACCAAATATGAAACAGAGAGAAATTATAATGACTATTTAACTCATGTCGCAAATGGTAGTCAATGACCAATCACGTTTCAATGAATTCTGTTTTACACACAATGACAGTCGTGTTTCACCTCGCTCTTTATCGATTTCTCTTTATCAGCTCCTGCTTTTGTGATAAAGAAAGCTCTTCCTTTTTTAATATCTGAACAGGTTAGACCATTATTTTTCTCCAACAAATACATTGAATATAGCAAATAATGAATAGATTCAGTGATTTTACTGAGTTGTTTATTCAAAGTATAAATAATTAACCTATAATGTTGATTATAATAGTTTGATGTGTTTCATTATTTCTCCACTAGAGTGCATTCTTACAATATTGCGATCCTATTTGGCAATAAATAATATGATCAAGCAGCAGTGAATGAACATAACCTCACATTTCCGATTTGTTTTCGAACATCACCGTCTACATTAACTATATAAATATTTTAAAACACCGGTAACTATATTCAAATAATTATCTTTTAGTAAAGAGCTTGATTTTATTCGTTAAATAGTCCTAACAAATGCCACTCTTGATTTCCAAATTCTCTAGACAAATTCACTCTTCATTTCGTGAGTCGTGAATTTATCGATAATTTGGAAATCACT
This sequence comes from Diploptera punctata, assembly GCA_030220185.1. Classification (NCBI taxonomy): domain Eukaryota; kingdom Metazoa; phylum Arthropoda; class Insecta; order Blattodea; family Blaberidae; genus Diploptera; species Diploptera punctata. The sequence goes on along the minus strand of JASPKZ010004704.1, from coordinate 64,764 downwards.
CGTGGCATTACTCATGAAATGTTCTATTTCATTAGGCGCAACCGTACGTGAATACTGTATAGCTGTGAATTCTAGAAGATTCTAAACTTGAAATGCCACACATGTGCATTAAGTCAGTCCATGGATGTTTATTCCACGAGTAAATCCAATGGCTGGCCAAAAGACATGAGCGAGAATGGGTTTTTGTCGCCTCAGCTAACATCTTCGGTAGAATAAAACACATTGGATAGGTCTACATAAAGCTAAGCTCTTTATTCCCTCCAGCAACAAAATTGTGCAGACGGACAGACAAGAGAGAAATCGTATTACAAGACCGACATCTTCACAGAGACGGACTGGGTTATCCGCCGCACAAACTTCTCCAATTCAATTCCTTCTTTACGTTTTTTTAAACATCTCACCCACTTAGAATATATATCACTTTTTTTTCTTCTGGAAACACTCGCTCATTGCTCTTGGTAACGTATATCCCCCTCGCATATTCTCCCCTTATGTTTTAATGTTCAAATATTTTATATTATATTAAAAATCACATATTTTCGTGCTTTGGTATTTTTCAATCTATCTTTTTCATCTAAAATACTGATGCCTAGAAGAAAATATTTACCTTTTTTTTATTATTTTTTATCCTCCCTCTCTGCATAGGTATCGCATTTCCCTTAGGACTTATAAGCCAAGGGTGTTTCTGTAGACAGGAGCAGAAATATTTCAAATCACATATTAGTTAGGTTCACGCGGCGGGAATTGATATTTCCGTGTTTAGCAGTAAGTTATGCCAGGAGCAGATCACGAGGAATCATAATATAAGGTTTTTCACAAGCAACACATACTACCAAAAACTCATTTTTTTTTAATATTCAGATTGGTCAAATTTACTATTTTAACAGAAATATTTTTTTAAGCAGCAAAATTATCAGTCAATATTCTACATGGTATGATATCATAGACAGCAGTTTTAAACGATTACCTATTAGTTTTTTTTTTATTTTTCTTATTTTCTTACCGGTATTTCCTTTAGTTGCGTGCAAAATGTATCTATTTCATTTAATTTTCTTGTATGCTATGGGAACAGTTTAATTGTTGCTTTGTTTACAAAATTCCATTCCTTGCTGTCTTGTATAAAATCTGAAAGATTTCCAAATGATACAATCTGGTATCAACAAGATGGCGCTCCTCTTCTTTTGTTCTCCGGGTTCGAGAATGTCTAGACAATGTTTTTTTTTAATTGATGTACTGGGTGAACAAAAAGTATAGAATGGCCTGCAAGAACACTAAATCTCTCTCCACTGGACTAATTTTATGGGTCTACTTGAAACGTAGAGTCTTTGTTACGATACCTAATAATATAGAAAAGTTGAAAAGAAGTATCAGGAAATAAAATACTTGAAACGTAGAGTCTTTGTTACGAGACCTAATAATATGGAAAAAGTTGAAAAGAAGTATCAGGAAATAAAATAGAAAATACCACCAGCGATAATTTATAATGTTCAATAAATATTCAACTTCATCTTTGACACTACCAGATTATAAATGGAGAGGTCTTTGAACACCGCAATAAATAATGTGAAATGCAATATTGTTGTAGTAGTTGTTCTATTTTGGAGAAACAAAACAAGACAATTAAACTGTTCCCATATAAACCTAAAAATGAAATGAGTTGGCATTTGTATGCAAATAAGGAAAGTAACTTTTTTAGAAAAGTAAAAAATGGATTTACTTTTAAAAATATTGTCGATATGGTCATAACCTGCAGAATAATGACTAATTTTTTTGGTACATTATTTATCTTAATTTAAAAATATTTATATTTCATTTTGTTGATAAATTATGCGTTACTGATAAAAATTTGCATACAAGTGACACATTCAGTTCAAAGGTAAATTCAAATTCCCTACCTCCCGGCAATCGAACTGAACTGTCAGAATGTTATACGTATACGAACCTTACCGTTCACGTCACAGATCAATCGACAGGGGTTGAACAAAATTATATAACAGCTAGCTAATTTGATAGAGATCATCTTTTACGTTGATAATTATCTCAATCCTCCTGGGGATGGATGGATACAAATCCTGTTTGGCACTCATGGCATAAATTGTATGTAATTTCTAAAAAATAAACTGTTCCAATTTTTTTTTTTAATTTGCTGGAGTTGGATATCGGGAATAAAGAAAGAAGGAACATAAAAATAATAAATATCAAGAAAGGAATGGAAATAATTGATAATTATATAATAAAAATTGAAGTTGATAGTTCTCTCAAGCTGTCAAAAAATAAACAAGTGATTTCAACATATATTAATTGTATGTAAAGATAAAATAATTAGAAAAAATGAAGATGTATTTAACAGAGAGTAGTCGCATTTAATAAAGGCTTGTAGGAAAGATGAAGAACAAACTATCGAAATGACGGGATATATACCTATGTAACAGTAAACATAGAAGTTAAGAGTATCAGAGGAAGTGAGTAGTATCAGCAAAAACTTGAAAACCTACATAATTTTCAAAAAATATTTTCCTGCATTGTAGACTTCTTCATTAGATTCTGAAATGTGTTATTGTTTGTGTAATTAAAAAATAAACTCTCTTTGACTACTTATGAAATACAAAAACAAATTCATGACTTTCAGACTTTAATCTTCATTATATCAGTAAAAACATGTTGTGGGCTGAATATCTAAAAAAATACTCAATTCGACGTAGAAATGGCAATAGAAAATCCCACAAATGTTTAAATATAGAGGACAGAAGTAAATAAAAATGTAATGTATAAAAATGAATGTTTGTTTGTTTTTAGTACTTTATGCGCTGCCATACCGTTGATCCGATTGTGATGGGGTTCTTTGCAAAATGTTCAGGAGATTCTCGGGATGAACACAGGCTATAAGAGAGTTGAGATACTCAAACCCTACACCCTCAAAAAACACTCTTTGTAGTGAAAAACGTGAAAAGATCCTTGTTTTTACCCTTAAATGGATTAATCATAACACATACACAAAATTAATGTACACAGAATTGAATAGCTCAAAAAAAACGCTACAAAAATCCGCGACAGCATATGTTTATCTTTTACAGATAACACACAATAGCCATTTTTGTCTTTCTTTGATGCCAAGGAGATCGGTATAAGTAGATTCCCGGGCAAATATGTGCCGCCATACCATTCATCCGATTGTCATGGGGCTTTTTGCAAAATGTTCAGGATTTTCCCGGGAAGGTTACAGGTTATAAGAGAGTTTTAATGCTCAAGCCTTTCACCCTTAAAAATCACCTTCTGTAGTGAAAAAACGTGAAAAATGTAGCTTTTTGTATGTTTAAATGGCTTACGCTGCCTAAACCATAACAAATACACAAAATTATTGTACACAGAATTGAATATCTCAAAAAACTCTACAGAAAAGTCCGCGACAGCATATGTTTATCTTTTAAAGATGACTCACAATAACCATTTTATTTTTGTCTTTCATTGATGCCAAGAAAATCAGGATAAGTGGATTCCCGGGCAAGCATAGCAGCGCAAGGCGGGTATTCTTTTGTGGATAACTCAAAATAACGAATTTTGTCTTTCAGCTCATTTATGCCAAGTACATCAGGATGCGTAGATTCCCAACCATTAGACAGCCATGACTGACTACTGTTATTATGTTTGGCAGATGAATTTTTCCCCACGAATTTTGACGGTGGATGTAGTGCCTGTAAATACGCCTAATAACTTCGGGACCGCTCTTACGGATACAACAACACTAATCGGGCACAAACAATTTACCCTTTTTGGAGGTCTGTAAGGTCAAACATAATGATAGATCAACATAACACGAAGATTGACCTATAGATACGAGTGCACACACACACACACACACACACATATATATATAAGGTCCAACATTGGGCTGTCACTATATATATATATATATATATATATATATATATTGTAACAGCCCAATGTTGGACCGTAGACTCTCCTTTGTTAAGAGTTACTAAACCAAGTTAATTTATATTATTAATTTCGTACATCTCAATAATGATGGATAAATCATATTTGAAGAGAAAAATTATACGCTCAGACCGGGACTTGAACCCGGGACCCTTGGTTCTCTAGACCAAGTGCTCTACCAACTGAGCTACCTGAGCAAGTACCGATCTAAACGCAAATCTTTCTCTATATACATTGTAATTCCCATCCACCAAATGCTGTGAAGCCATGCTTCTATCTTGCAAATGGCGGCTCCTTATTAAGAAGACATATTTGGGAATTATACATTACAGCCAGTACGGCTTTTTCCAAGTTTTAATTATTGATTTCGTACATCTCAATGATAGATAAATCATATTTGAAGAGAAAAATTATACTCTCAGACCAGGACTTGAACCCGGACCCTTGGTTCTCTAGACCAAGTGCTCTACCAACTGAGCTACCTGAGCAAGTACCGATCTAAACGCAAATCTTCTCTATATACATTGTAATTCCCATCCACCAAATGCTGTGAAGCCATGCTTCTATCTTGCAAATGGCGGCTCCTTTATTAAGAAGACATATTTGGGAATTATACATTACAGCCAGTACGGCTTTTTCCAAGTTTTTATTATTGATTTCGTACATCTCAATGATGGATAAATCATATTTGAAGAGAAAAATTATACGCTCAGACCGGGACTTGAACCCGGGACCCCAAGGGTCCCGGGTTCAAGTCCCGGTCTGAGCGTATAATTTTTCTTTTCAAATAACAAGTTAATTTAGTTATGCTTGTTTCCCAAAAATGTCTATGAATGATATGCGGTCAATATACCGACCCAATTAGACATATAGTAGAACAACTATAGGATGAAAAACGTCGGTAAAATTTTGCTTAAAAACCTCTTGATTCATGTTTAAGGACTTTTTACGAGCCTAAAAAAATCTTCGGATTCGGTAACCATGGTTTATAATTCCTCCCGGAGGACTTGCTCATGGATTTTTCCATCCTAAAAAAATCCATCGACTCCGGCCCCGGGTAAGAACCCGTGACTCTCGGGACCAGAGGCAAGGAATATAACCAATTATTCACCGCGGCCGACCATATACATATATATATACAACTATTTATTGCATTCATTTAAAGTGATGTATTGATGTATCGAGCCATGAATTAATATAAGCATAAAACCCAACAGTAAATTTCTATTCAAATATTTTATGGTAAAAATGTTATATATCATAGTAATCACATTGTTTTTTTAAACTGCCACTAGAACTTTTGGGTTTACTAGAGAAATGATGCTCTATGAACATTATAATGGACTGCTGGTTACGAACTGTACGGCCACAAGTTGTAAACTGTATTGAATTCTATCGATTACTCTGGTCAACATGATTTTTGTCTCATGAGAACCAATAGTTGTACTTAATGCAGTTTTTATCGTGTTTTCAAATATGTATTCGGAATTTCTCCATCAGCTACAGTTTTTTTATTTCAATTTCAAGTAATGGATTAAAATAATTATTTTTTTAATAAACGTTTTTTCGTCCATTTGTCCATTGTAAAATAAAACCAAATGAGCTAACTCAAATGATTTCAGCTATGGAAAAGACATATCAAGGCAAATGGAATCCAAATATGCTGGCCGATTATTGTTGGACCATCAAGAGGAATGTTCCACAGGTGAAATATAACAGAAAATCGTCATTTCTTGCTTTCTAGGCGACTCCAAATGTTCGAATATTGTGTAGTTATGAATGTAGAAAATATTAAAGTGTTTGAAATTATATATTCCTGTCACTCGGAAACCTTGCGTGATGGAGAAAACCTATATCATATTTGAATTCTGGAGAAAAAATGCTATCAGTATCGCATATTCTTTCTGAAACAAAAAAAAAGTATTTTTTGTTGCTCAGTGTTATAGGACTGATTCATTTGTGGTACAAACGTGTTGTTTCTTGTTTGTGACATTCAATGACTACTTTCGTAACTGTGTCATTCATTGGGTAGGTTAGATTTGAAAAAATTAGATTAGGGTTTATTTAGTTTATCTATATTTAGTTTCTCTTAAGATTTTGTTTATCTTAAATTTTATGGATATTTTTCTTCTTTAGGCAGTTTGATAAGACGTTATGCCAACAGACCACATCCAGGTAATTAATTTAAGTTAGAGTTAGTTATCCTCTTAAATATTGATAAAATATGTAGAATTGGAGACAGTGATACCGAGTTTAAATGCGAGATTGGTAATTATGTTTTTTTTTGTTTTTTTTAGTGATTCAGAGCTATTTTTGCAGATCCATATTGTTTATACCACGATTTTTAGTTTATTTTATGTAAAATTCTAAGTTATATTTTCTCCTAATTTTTCACACTTTTTCTCAGCAAATACTGTAATTTGCATATACACATCTGATAGTTAATTACATTCTTCTATAGTACCTTGTCTGATTCTTGTTCTTTTGTTTAATTTTAAATTATAGTATCGTATGCATAATTTTCCTAACAATCCCTGAACGTTCAATACTGGAAGGTAGAATGATGTCCAAACACTTGTTATTCTAATGATCTTTGTGAATTCTTCAGTCTTTAAAGGAATTCTTTGCTCACTTACCCGTTAATTTTTCTATTTTCCTTCTTTTTTTTTCGAACATTCCACTACAAATTCCTAGCGGATTGTGAGATTTTACTTTGTAAAAATTATTTTCTAGATCATGAATCAAAATCATGGTCGTGGACGATACCAAGATGACTATTAGAAAATTTAACTGCATTTATAATTATTTTATGTAATGTGCTTCCTTATACTTCAGGTGTTAGCTCCCGATTGAAAGCTGAGTGTACAAAGGCCCAGAAAAAGTTATTTATAATTTCCAGTTGAGATTCTTTTACATTCTGTAAATATCCGGTTTATATCTCACGGATTTGCTTCCTTACCAACAGAAACCATTTTCAGAGAGTTTACAATCAAGACCATGTTTTCTACTTTAAATACGCATTCAATATTTCAGTTACGTAAACTTAAAATAAACTATGGCAGCTTAAACACGGAAAATTAACATTTGTACGATATTAAAAAATACCTATGTGAAACTACAATATATTGTATTTTCCAAGTTCACCGAAATCAACTGTAACTTCTGGCGATTGCTTGGCGTAATAAAATTCAACTGTTATAGCGACTGTTTATGAAAACATATGATGGACATATCGTTAATTCCGTTTTTTCCCCCTTCAAGATATAGGTCATGTGGTTTAATTTTATTTCAAAATAAATTATATTGTTAACATTTAAAAAAGAATGATGGGCTTTTTTCTATTATTCTGTCCATCTCCCTTCTGTAGGATTTCTACCTCTCCTTGAAATTACATGTCAAGCCTTTAGGCCGGTCATCTGTAGGCAGTTTCTGTATTTTGAACAGTGTTTTCAGTAAACACCTGGAAGGAAACCCTGAAAATCCGGATTCCCTCTCTAAACTTTTAAACTAAATGTGATATGGATACAGTGGCAGGCACGGAATTTGAATAATCTAATGTCAGGTAAAAATATTCCTAGTTCCGATCTTGCGAACGCCTGATACACACTAGTGCGACGGATAAAAGTCGAAGCAAATAATATATGAAAACATTCACTTCTCGCCAAATCTGTCCGTATGTGTATACCCGAAACTAGCACAAAGAGGGATTTAGTTTTGACGACGCGACGAGTATCAAATTCCATGTATCAATATACTATTGCATAGTTTTTTTTTTAACCAGTAGGCAAACCGATGAAGCGTTGAATATATTTCGTAACGGAAATTAGCCGACAATTTTAAATTGTTGAAATCGAAAAATAATGGCAAAATATAAAGAAGAATGCAGGTCAAGAAACTATTATCTGCAGAATGCCAGGGCACCACTAAACATAACACAGAACATCACAAGAGAAAAGACACGCACCTAGAACTTAGATGAAGATATAAATTCTCCTATCAACCTCTCTATAGTGACGGATCTTAAGAGTATTTCATTAAATATAGTTTAAAGCAAACAAAACTTCGGAATTTGATATTTCCAAGCAGTCTCTTTTTTATAGCTAACATGCCGATAACTAACGAACTCATTAGCATTATCGAACACGTTGGTTCATGGCCGTCCAGACATAACTAGAGAGTAAAATTTATATCTAAGTTATTATTTGAACCAAAATACCAACATTTATGCATTAGCGCTTTACCACTTAACTACTTAAAAAGAAAACTTCCCGGAGAAACTCCCTCTCTCTTTTAATCCTCAAATCCTCGTATATAGTGAAACTCAGTTCGCAATTTTTTGAGGGTGCTTAAATACGAGAAGCCACTATGTTGGGGTGAGTTCAGAAAGTCTATTCCGGATTTCCGATTATAAAATGACAAACTTTGCATGATGTTACCATGAGGAGGATAAAACTAATTTTCGGTAGTTTATTTCTTGATTGGAGTACAATATGTCATAATACAGATTATTTTTTTTTAATCTATAATGTTCCATTTGAGTACATTACAGTTTTATAACACGTTCTACAAACGAACATTAAGGTAACACGTATTGTAATATTCACCCATATTCACTCTTTATATACTTGCAAATAATTTTATTTTTTGCGCGATAGTGCGTTTGTCGTACTTACAGCAATGGCGACCATGATTGAAAGTTCAACTTCCTACATTTCGGGGTTGCCAACCTAAATAACTATACTGTAATATTATATTTACACTCACGTGCGGGAAGTAAAACCACTGCCCTCTATGTATACTACGTACAATGTATATACAAAAAATATCCAAAACTTATTCGAGTTAATATACATTATACGAAACAAATCACTGCATTTTAAATGAACTGAACTTTATTTGAAACAATATAAAACAATAAATACGTACGTGCGGCCATGTTATCAATAATTGTTCTCAAGGCCTCCTGTTATTTCAACTAATAAAAATTGCCCTCACTGTTAACGTTAGTCAATTATTTATAATAAACGCAAATATTTCCAACAAAGATGTTATTTTTTTACTATTATTTATTATTTTGAATTTACCATCGCGCAAAAAATAATGTACAACGCACGTTTGTGAAGTGTTTTTCCTCAAATCTGTAAAAACCACTTCCCAACCTCGCATCATATTATACTATTACTCAACAATTTGGTTTAAAAATAAATCGGCGACATAATGTATTAAATCCGGAATATGTCAAATATTGAATTTTAACCATTTATACTACAATATTTTAAAATAAAACATTATACAATGTGATTTTTACAATATGTCGAGTAAAACAAGTAATTGGACGTAAATTATCATTTACGTAACTCCTCATGTTAAGTGAACCTTATTTCTCACCAGGAATAGCTTTTCAAGTTTAAGATCAAACCATATTTAAACTTAATAAAGAAACCATTTTGAAAATTATGTAAACTGAAAAAAATATATATTTCACTACAATGAATCAAGGGGGGCACGCCATAGCGTAGTGGTTAAGGCACTGAGCTACAAGCCGGAGGGTCGAGGGTTCAAGTCCGGTTGGGGTCAGGATCTTTAAACTGACCCCAACCCTCTGGCGGCACTATGGCCCTGGGGTCGACTCAGCCTCTAACGGAAATGAGTACCAGACGCCTGTTCTGGGGGTAAAGGCGGCCGTCACGCTGGGCTGACAACCCTGCTGACATCAAGTGCCGATTGTCTAGAAAAGTGGGAACCTTAACCTCCTACTACCCCAAGGGTCTCCTGAGGTCTGTCGTGGGATCACTTTACTTTTTTACAATGAATCAAGTCAGTGCAAATACTTCACTAATTGCTTGTGGTTTGTCAAACTCTACTCTGTCCTAGGGTAGCAATGACCATGCTGTCAGCCGCAAACTCCCGAGCTGAAGAGGTGAATTGAAGCCGAAGCAGAGATTGAACAACAAAGAATTAGACAAATCAAATTCTTACAAGTTTATGCAATCTTTCTGAACTCTAAGGAAAACGGTCCATAGTTGGTGTTGATACCAGACATTTCGCCCTCAACTGCGGAGGGCATCTTCAGTGGCGAGTGCTTCTAGGCGTGTTTCCTGGTCGGAAGATCTACTTAGAGTGAGCGCTGAGGACGTTATGGACATTGTATTAGTGGTGGGTGCAGGGTGAGTGGGCGTGGCTCTTGCTGATTGGCTAATGGTCGTCTCCTTGTTGTCCCTAGTGTTAATGCATTTATTTTCTAGTGTATGATACCAGGCCTTAGCCAATTTGATACCTTCCTCTTTTCTGTTGATATTTCCCTTATGCTTGTATATTTCTATAGCCTCTCGGTATAATCTAGGGACAACTTCCTACTATTTCCCTAGATTATACCGAGAGGCTATAGAAATATACAAGCATAAGGGAAATATCAACAGAAAAGAGGAAGGTATCAAATTGGCTAAGGCCTGGTATCATACACTAGAAAATAAATGCATTAACACTAGGGACAACAAGGAGACGACCATTAGCCAATCAGCAAGAGCCACGCCCACTCACCCTGCACCCACCACTAATACAACGTCCATAACGTCCACAGCGCTCACTCTAAGTAGATCTTCCGACCAGGAAACACGCCTAGAAGCACTCGCCACTGAAGATGCCCTCCGCAGTTGAGGGCGAAACGTCTGGTATTAACACCAACTATGGACCACGGCCACATAACTCGGAATCACTCAACATTATGATTACCGGCCGTGAAAGCCTGCATTCAACTATCTAAGGAAAACCTTTGTCAAACACAAACCCGCTCAAAGTTTGATCAAATCTCCGTTTGGGCGGTGACCAATAGGTCTCCATCGTTTGTCAGTTTGATGCATAAAATGGGCATTATTAATGTTCCCCAGATTGTCGTTCTCGCAATCGTTCATCATGTCAATAACCCATGTTGTATCTCACCTTCTCGCAGAATATATCACCATCTCTGATAAGTGACATTCCACCAGTTTGTAAATACCGAGCTTCTTCACATTCTCAAAAGCCCCATCCAACCATCCTGTTTTTATTTTTTTATTGCCAGGTCACCCTTGGTTGATCTGTCTGGATTTATTTTCATTGAGTTCTTTAAAAATTGTTTTACTATTACCAGTGAACTGATGAGCCAATAAATGACAGTCTATATATAATATTAATAATTTCATAAATCTACTACCGTACTTCGTGAACTATATTAACTAACTAACTGGCACTATTGAACCCGTTGGTTCATGGCCGCACGGACATAAGCTCTCCATACATCCCTATCCTGAGTTAATGCTTTCCAATCATCCCCTGTATAATCTACTTCCGTCAAATCATAGTTAATGTTATTCTCCCATCTCATTCTTGGTTACCAACTGGGTGTTTTCCCCATGGTTTTCCTACAAAAAGCTTCCATACAAGTCTTTCATTCGCCATTCGTGCCACATGTCCTGCCCATCGCAGTCTGCGAGATTTAATTGTTCTCATTATATCTGACTTCCTATAAAGACCATGTAATTCACTGTTACGCAGTCATCTCCATTCACCTGTCTGTTCATCTCTCTTTGGTCCAAAATTTGTTTCTAAGAACTTTATTCTCAAATACTTGTAATCTCCTTTCCTCCCTTAAAGTAAGAGTCCATGTTTCGCATCCATGTAATATAACTGGTAGAATAATAGTTTTATGAATTTTCTGTTTAACGTTTTTTGAAAGGAGTTGAGAAGTCAAGAGGCTCTGTAATACATAATAGCACGCATTTCCAGAATTGAGCCTATGTTTAATTTCCTTGTGCACCTCATTCCTATTTGCGATTTTTGTTCCTAAGTATTTGAATTCAGTCACTTCCTCAATTTTTTTCTCGTTTGTCATTAGCTGTACATTTCAATTATATAGCCTAATGCATTTCTACGTGTGATTATATATTTTGTTTTATTCACATTTACTTCCAGTCTCAATTTCTTAATGTTACTCAATAGTGTGTGCGTGTTGGCCTATAGTATCTCCTCGCTTCGCCCAATGTGAACTATATTACAGTTCACATTTATTAAGAAGGATTTAAGAAATGTTCGCCAAACGTCCATGTGAAAATATCTTATTTTTGTAAAATTTATTATCAGGATTTGAAGAGTCTAAATCGTCAAAATTATCTTCCTTTTGGTTAGAAATGTTTTTGTTACGCCCATAAATATTAATCTGAAATTCTACTATATATTTTTAGGATAAATTCCTATAATATGACGTGACGCTGCTTTTCAGTAATATTATTATTTTCATATAAATGAAAACTTTATAACGGCACAGGATACATTACTCCAAAATGCCATTACTTCCATGTGTTTAATGCTCAAGTTTCGGAAATTATTTTATTAAGGTTACAGTTATTGCGCATGCGCTACGTATAGGCCTATATTAATGCTAAAGTTTATACAGGATGATTCAAAAGATTGCGACCAAATTTAAGGAGCTTATAGAGGGCTCGAAATATTAAAACTTTAGAATAAGAAGCTTAGGATCTAGGAAGTAATCCTCAGTCAATACAAGCTTGGGAATGTCAGGAACTATATTAATGATGTGAGATTACTTTTCAATGAAGCATTGGGTTCGATAAACTATAAATTTATGAATACGCACAGTCTGTTGTTATATCGTTCATTGCGTTACTATCCGACACAGCGGAACATTGACGTGCTTCGTTTGTGGATGATTTGCTAATTTAATACCGTGTCATCCCGCGTACACTCACTTCACGTCAATCTGTGGCTTCGATGAGTGCAGCTATTACCCTACGTAAGCTGGGCAAGTGTTTTATTTTGCTATTTGTTCTCGACATTTTCTGTTTAAATTTGAAAGTCATTCGTGCGCTTTAAGACAAGTAGGTTGTTTACAGTGGAGCACATGTGCACTACAGCATCAATTTTTAAGTAACAGCTGCGCTTGTGATTTTTGTGAATTGGAATACATATTGTCAGAACTCCGAGACATGCATTTCATGTATGCTAGAGCCGCATGTGATACACACGAAGTTTAATACATCTACAGAGCCCATAATACAAACAGGTATCAACCATATTCTCAAACATTTCAAAACGTTCATCGCCGACTCAGAAAGAGAGGTTGCTTACGTTCAATGTATCAAGTGAGCCGGCCACGTGCGACTCAAACAGAAGCTATAGGGGGGGGGAGTAAATGCACACATGGAAGAACAGCTATCTATCAGCACGCATGCTATCGCTCATACTATGGAAAATTCACAAAGTAGTGTTCGGTGTAGCTTGCATGTCAATATCATTGACAGAACGTTCAGGGTTTGAGTGTGGATGATTTCCCATGATAACTTCAATTTTGGAATTAAGTGTTGTTTCTTGGGAAAATTAGCCTAATTTTTCAAGCAAACGTGTTGTTTACAGTTTGGGGACAGTTCACTTGAGACAGATTCTTTAATTCTTGCCTGGCGCAGCATAATCCCCATGCTGTATTCAAATACCATCATAAACGTAAGTTTTCAATGAATGTATGAGTCGGTATTATTGGTGATCACGTGGTCAAACCGTATCCCCTGTCACAAGTTTGAATAGGGCGAGGTACAGGGTCTTCTTGTAAGAAGTTCTTCCAAAACTGTTAGAGACGTACCACTTCTCGTGCGTCGTCAGATAAAATGGATGCATCTAGACAATGTAACAACACGCCTTCTCTCTTGAAATACGTACTTACTAAATAGCACTAATGCCGATCATTCGATCCGAACGTAAGGACCAATTGTATGGCCACCCAGTTCCTCTGATTTAATGTCTCATGGTTTTCTTCTCTAATCGGCCGCGGGTGGATTAGTGGTTATGCTACTTGCCTCTGGTCCCGAGGGTCGCGGGTTCAAACCCGGCCGGGGTCGATGGATTTTTTAGGATGCAAAAATCCAAGGAGCAAGTCCTCCGGGAGTGACTTTAAGCCGTGGGTCCCTAGTCTGAAGATTTTCAGGCTCGTAAAAGAATCCTTAAGCCTGAATGAAAGGCCTCTAAGCAAAATTTACCTAATTTTCCCCGTCCTAGTACTACATTGGTTTCCTAGATGTCAGTATGAGCCGGAACGCTGACCACGGACCACTCAAGTGGCATCTATACGAAAACAAGTGTAACTAAATTAGTTATGGTTCAAATTCTTCCTTGTTAAGGGAAAAACATGGGCTGTTACAAGAAGATGGTTTCTTCTTGTGTGGCATATCAAAAGTTCGTGTATGTGACATCAGTTCCCGACCAAGGAACACGTATCGCCAAAAAATGTACAGCATCTGATGAAGTCGTGAGATGTGTTGTGTAGTTGGTATACAGATCCAGAAATGTATATATGATATGTATGTATGTATGTATGTATGTATGTATGTATGTGTATGTATGAGTGTGGCTGTCGCCGCTTTAATTTTTTTAAAACCAAATTGAGTAATCATTATCTTTTTTGAGCAATATAATTTATTGTCATTCTGACATTCTCTGACTTGCACTGACCCAGGATTATTTCCTAAACCATGATGATTATATTCTAAAGTACTTTTATTTCGTCCCCTCTTATAAACCCTACGTTTCTGCACAACCTTTTAAATCACTCTGTACAATAAAAACAAGAGGAATAGAATTAAAAACGACAAATAGGAGTGACCCATTCATTAATTATACAATTACAACTTACTTGCAGTGTTTCAGGTATATATAAGTAGTGCTTTAGTTGGTGGAGTGCGGAGGGAAAGCGCGGCGTTCCCCCAAATAATTGGGGTGATTTTTTTAAATATATTTACTTATCCTATATTATAAAATAATAATAATAATAATAATAATAATAATAATAATTCCTTACCTAACCATCTGTATATAGTTATTTTGTCAGAATTATTTTAGAAAACCCTTTCTAAATACAGTATATAGTATATACCTATTTATGGAAGCTCCTACAAAGGCGCTCCTCTCGAATGATATATATATATATATATATATATATATATTATATATATATATATATACTAAATCACTGTAGAAAGGAGGTCAGAATCATTTTATGCTTCTACTTCCATCGCATAATTCACTAACCAATAGTGCATAGGAATCAATTTAAATTTAATTAAATGGAAGGCAATGCGAAGAACTTATCTAAACAACATTTGGGAAGTTAACAATTACTCGGTACCACACTTGTACAACTGTTCGTCCTACTTACTATATAGTTGGATGTTGAGCTAGCTTAGCTTTCATTAATGTTGAACAACATATATGAGATATCTACTACTACAGTTCATTACCAAGGATTCAAGGAATGACACAAAAAATGATCTTGGATTATAGCCTAACACGCGAATACATTTTTTTAACTACCATCTTCAAAAACTTACGACCACCATGGGGATTCACCATCATAATTCTTCAGCACACCAACATAAATATAACACACCCACACGTTTTATACATAACAAATAATACATATTTATTTCCAGCAAGTCAGTACATGACGCGCCGCCGCACACACTATACTGGCCGAAGTACCGGGAACTTGACCATAGCTGACGCAAACGCACCGTATCGATTTTTCTATCGACCAAACTGTTGCATTGAATTCGATTGCTCCCAGTAAAGGAATAAACTTTGTGTACCTGGTTTTAATACCATGGGTGTTTAAACCGTTGCGAATGGATTGTATAAAGCGGCCCTACAATCGATTCAATATTTACTTCAATATATTGCACAGTACTTTGTACAATAGTATTACTTGGCCAATCCACACGGTGCAATGTTATTACTCAATAAATTAGTTCTTGAGTGATACTTGTGCAATCAACATGTAGAATAATAAGAACAGAACCGAACTAGTATTGCACAATATTGCCACACGACGACGCAAATACTTACAGATTGCACATTAAAAATCAACTGCTTTGATTGACTAGATATATTGCGCAATCTTTCAATGTGATCTACACACACGCTCAATATTGTGTACAATGTCAATTATTGTGCAATATTGACGTAAATATAGATCGTGTAGGGGCCGCTTTAAAGGTAACAAAAATACTTAGAATCATTTTATCGCATAATTAGGCTATACAAACGTATAATTAACAGTAATTTGAAACAATTTCAGTAACAGCTAGCTAGCACATAAACAGTTAAAATTCAGTTTAGGGTATATTAAGACAATTTTAATGCAGTTTTGAAAGTTTTAAATGCAGTTTGGGTAAGTAATATTACAGTAAATAATATTAATCCTCTTTTTAACATAATTTTAAAGCTTAAACCGCACCTTACAACCCATTTTTAAAATACAGTACTGTGCACTTTTAACCGTTTTAGAGTAACTATTAAGCCTGTTTTAACTTAATGTAAGTGCTTAAAATCCAACTTATAAAATCCTTTACAGGGTGAATAGACGTAATAATGCCTATTAACATACGTTTTAAGTTTAAAGTATAGCATATGTACATATGTAGGCTTTTTCATAAAAATTTTAATGTTTAAAACACTGCTTATATAACACTTTTAAAGTGAAAAAAAAAACTATGAACAGAGCATGTAATTCCCTTCTCAGTCGTGTCAGGGACTGTCGATCATTATTATCATTATTTAAATCTAAGTTAATTGATATTTTAATGTCTACAAATGAAAATGTTACCCCCCGAACAACTGTATTCAGCACGTTGGGCTATTCTAGCCCACTCTGGCACCATCATTGGCTACTTTGAATATTCGATCGGAGACAAGTGACTGCTGGCGTCAACATTGCTAACGTATAACAGACGTTGAATTTATCATAAATAATGTCACGAGTGATTTCCAAATTATCGATAAATTCACGACTTACGAAGTGAGGAGTGAATTTATCTAGAGAAACCAAGAGTGGCATTTGTTAGGACTATTTAACCAATAAAATTTAGCTGTTTACTCACAAACCAGTATTTGAATGCAGTATATTTTAAAATAGTTATATATTTAATGTAAATGGCTTGTTTTGAAAACAAATTAGAAACGTTTGTTATGCTTCATTTGTACACCACTGCAACCAGATCATATGATATTAGTGCCAAAGGATCGCAATCTTGTAAGAATGCACCCTAGTGGAGAAAAGTTAAACAGATCAATCAAATGTGAAATCAACATTATAGGTTAGTAATTAATTTCTGATGCCTATGATGTAAATTATATTTTTCTGGAACGTAAATTCCTGGGAAATATACGTTTAAGAAAGTGGAAAACAGTGATTTATTTTTATTGTGGCATAATCAATTACTACGAATGTTTTCTATTATATCCCTCAAGCAGTATCTTTTTACATTCGTGCTTCTATATATACCAATCTGGTAGGCAGTATTTTCTTGCAGAGTCAGTCACTGCAAAATAATGCTCTGGCCTAGTCCGAATGTTAAAAGGAAGAGCTTTATTTAATATGATACACTTATTTGATAAATGCCAGGTGAAACACGACTGTGATTGGTTGTAAATCAAAATTCATCGAAACGCCTTTGGTTATTGACTCCCATTTGGGGCATGAGTTAAATAGTCCACATAACCACTATTTTAAAAATTGCAACAAATTCATTTATAAAAACGGATCTAATTAAATTTATTTATCCACGGGAATTTAGTCATATTTACTCATTTTACTCGTAAAGATGAAAACAAAATGTAATTAGTGACGGCCATGGCCCTTCTTATACCTCTGGTTTCAACAGGTCCGTCGATAACACCGGGGCAGGTCAAACACCACAGCTTCAGTCGGTAAGAGTTCGACTCTGTCCGGTAACAACTCGTTTTTAAGAAATATTTATGTCCGTATTTTAACCGCGTTTATGTCAGTATTTTAACCCTCTAGATTTTAGGAGTAATTTTAAAGCTTAGAGTAATTTAATTACATTAGGTTAGATAGAGATTTAAATTCAACAAATATCCATTGCGACTGAGTCAATGTGATCGGGACAAAATAATGTTTAGCGTTTTCATTTATGTGAGAATTTTTTTTTTTTCTTTTTTTTTTACGTGAGTCATAAGATTGATTTTTGTGATCACGTTTTTCGTTTCCTGGTTAGTTGGCGTGTTTTTGTGGTAAGTTTGGCTATTTTATTTGAGCAACAAATATTACGAATTTTACATTGTAAATATGGTAATTATGGGTTAGCTTGAGCTCAAATTCTCAGTTCATTTTAAGGAATTTCTGTGACTATTTAACTCATGTCGCAAATGGTAGTCAATGACCAATCATGTTTCAATGAATTTTGTTTTACACACCAATGACAGTCGTATTTCACCTCACTCTTTATCGATTTCTCTTTATCAGCTCCTGCTTTTGTGATACAGAAATTATTTTTTAGTAAAGATCTTAATTTTATTCGTTAATAACCCTAACAAATGCCACTCTTGATTTCCAAATTTCTCTTCGTGAGTCGTGAATTAATCGATAATTTGGAAATCACTCGTGGCATTACTTATGATTATTTTTCGGAAAAAATCAACACACGCATATATATATTCAAATAATGCAGCAATGAAACTATGTTTTTTTCCGGTTTTTTTATTTAAATGAATGCTGGTGTAATTGGTAGGCTAGAATTCCCGCAATTTGATAATGTACATATAAATATTAATATAAGATATAAATTACAAATTGCACATCTTAAATTTTTAAAATACCGTTCTTATTTTATTTCATTTTTTGTGTTTAGTATTAGTGGTATATTAGATTAACATTCTATATTGGCATTTTTTTTAATAAATCTAAATTTATATTTGCTCTAATCTCGACTTCATCATTACCCAGTGAAAGATACATATGGGTAATTGGTGTTTCCCATATATGTATTATATATTATTATTATTATTATTATTATCATCATCATAAGTATTGTTATTGTTATTATCGTATAAAAGTTGTTTGTGCAAGAAATTTACATTGCAACATAATATATTTTAACTCTTTATAATTAGTATAATGTATATATATATATATATATATATCACTGAGCTACAAGCGCCGGGGGTCGCGGGTTCAAGTCCCGTTGGGGTCAGGATTTTTAAACTGACCCAAACCCTCTGGCGGCACTATGGCCCTGGGGTCGACTCAGCCTCTAACGGAAATGAGTACCAGACGCTTGTTCTGGGGTAAAGGCGGCCGTCACGCAGGGCTGAAAACCCGGCTGACATCAAGTGCCGATTGTCTAGAAAAAGTGGGAGCCTTAACCTCCTACTCCCCCATGGGCCTCCTGAGGCCTGTTGTGGGATCACTTTACCTTTACCTTTTTATATATATATATAGGTATATATATATATATATATATATATTATAGGTATATATATATATATATATATTTGTCAAATATTTATTTGATTCGTGGCTGGTTGAGTGGAAGAGAAGGCCTTATGGCCTTAACTCTGCCACAATAAATAAAACATTATTATTATTATTATTTATTATTATTATTTTAATTATTAGTTATTTATTATTATTATTATTATTATTATTATTCTTATTATTATTATATAATTATTATTATTATTATATTATTATTATTATTATTATATTGACATTCTAGGAGAGTCGGCCGCGGTGGACTAGTGGTTATGCTCCTTGCCTCTGGTCCCGAGGGTCGCGGGTTCAAACCCGGCCGGGGTCGAAGGATTTTTTAGGACGGAAAAATCCAAGGAGCAAGTCCTCCGGGAGGGACTTTAAGCCGTGGGTCCCGAGTCTGGCTCGTAAAAAAGCCTTAAGCCTGAATGAAAAGGCCCCTAAGCAAAATTTACCGAATTTTCCCGTTCTAGTACTACCTTGGTTTCCTAGATGTCAGTATGAGGCGGAACGCTGACCACGTGACCACTCAAATGACATCTATACGAAAACAAGTGTAACTAAATTAGTATGGTTCAAATTCTTCCCTGTAGGGGAGAGCGCCTAAATCTCTGTAAAGGAAAATATAGGCTTACAATACATTCTAGGAGATCATCAATGTGGATTTAAGAAGAAACTGGTCTACAACAGATCAGATTTTAGTGTAAGACAGATTTTGAAAAGAATGGGAATAATGGTACTGTACATCAACTATGCGTAGACTTCAAATAAGCATATGATTCAATTAAGAGGGAGAAGTTATATAGTGTCCTATTGGAGTTCGGAATTCCTAAAAAGTTAGTTAGACTCATACGAATGTGTCTGAATGGCACAAAGAGTAGGGTGCGTGTAGGCAAACAGTTTTCAGACACATTTTGAAATCCAAAATGGGTTGAAGCAAGGAGATGCACTATCTCCTCTACTATTTGATTTTTGTACTAGAGCATGCCATCAAATCTTTAGAGAATGAGGAAGGCTTACTACTGAATGGTATTAATAAGCTGTTAGTTTATGCGGATGATGTAGTACTATTGGCCGATAGTGAGGAGATACTAAAGGATAACACGCACACTATGAGTAATACTAAGAAATTAGGACTGGAAGTAAATATCAATAAAACTAAATAAATGGTCACGCGTAGAAATACATTATAATAATGGAAATGGACAGCTAATGACAAATGAGGGAAATTTTGAGGAGTGGCTGAATTCAAATACCTAGGAACAATAATCACAAATAGGAATGAGATGCACAAAGAAATTAAACATAGGCTCAATTCTGGAAATGCGTGCTATTATGCATTGCAGAGACTCTGATGTCTCAACTCCTTTCAAAAAACGTTAAACTGAAAATATATAAAACTATTATTCTACCAGTTATATGATATGGGTGCGAAACATGGACTCTTACTTTAAGGGAGGAAAGGAGGTTTACAAGTATTTGAGAATAAAGTACTTAGGAAATCTTTGGACCAAAGAGAGATGAACAAACAGGTGAATGGAGAAGACTACATAACAGTGAACTACATAGCCTTTATAGGAAGCCAGATATAATAAGAACAGTTAAGTCTCGTAGACTGCGATGGGCAGGACATGTTGCACGTATGGGGAATGAAAGACTTGCATTGAAGCTTCTTGTGGGAAAGCCAGAGGGAAAACGCCCAGTTGGTAGACCAAGAATGGGGTGGGAGAATAACATTAACTATGATTTGAGGGAAGTAGATTATACAGAGAATGATTGGAAAGCATTAGCTCGGAATAGGGATGTATGGAGAGCTTATGTCCGCGCGGCCATGAACCTATGGATTCGATAGTGCCAGTGAGTAAGTATTATTATTATTATTTTATTATTATTTATTATTATTATTATTATTATTATATATACACGCTTTATATTAGCTTGACTTGAATCTATCTATGTAACGGAATCTTTCAACACGATTTTCACCCACTTAAAATATTGGATCGACTTGAAACTTTGTATACTTGTAAAGGACCAATGACAATACAACAATTTCATACATTTTTATAAGATCCTGGCCAGGATCATGAGGACATCAAAGAAATAAAGAGCGGTGTATTTTATGTAATATGTTGTGGACGTATCGACTTTTTAGTCTATCGATGTGGTAGCTAAGTTGGTAGAGTGGTGGACTGTAGTGGTAATAATTTTATTAATCCATAGGTCCCTGGTTCAAATCCGGCCCGGAGGATTTTTAGAAGAGTATTACTATTAGCTCATACTACATAGTATCGAATTAAATATATTTACATTTTTTAGAAAACCAAACTAAAAAATAATAATAGTTTAAAAAACTAAAACAACACGCTTTATTAAAAAACTTAACTAAAAAAATGAAAAATAATTTTAATTTCCAACACGCTTGGGATAAAATTAAAGTGGTCAACAAAAAAATCATCTCCAACACATCTAGAATAAAACCTAGAGTTGTCTACAAAAAAAATAATTTTTCCATCAAAATCATGTGGTGCTCTATATCAATTAATATATTTGAAAATAAACAGATATTGGTAAAAGTAAAGAAAACGTAAAAAACATAAAAAGCACCCCACGCTTTTGATGGTAAAAAATTATTATTTTTTTTTGTAGGTAACTCTAGTTGTATTCTAGATGTGTTGGAGATGAATTTTTTTATGATGGAAATTAAAATTATTTTTCATTTTTTAGTTCGGTTTTCTAATAAAGCGTGTTTTTTTTTAGTTTTTAACTATTATTTATTTTTAGGCTACACTTTAGTAATATTTTAAATTATATCAAGTAAATTTAATTTGTAATATTTTATTATTTGCTGAGTGGAAGAGAAGGCCTTGTGCACTTAGTTCTGTCAACTTTAATAAATTAATTATTATTATTGTTATTATTATTATTATTATTATTATTATTATTATTATTATTATTATTATTTTATTATTATTATTATTATTATTATTATTATTATTATTATTATTATTATTATTATTATTATTATTATTATTATGATTATTATTCTTATTATTATTATTATTATTATTATTATTATTATTATTATTATAATTCAACTACAGAAATTGAAAGAAGAATAACTATGGAAGACGAATCATTGGTATGTTGAACTCAGTGCTTTGGAATAGAAAAATAATATACATAACGAAGAAAAGTATATTTCAAGTTATGTTACAAAGCATTTTATTATATGGGTCCGAAAGCTGGACAGTATGTAGAAAACAAGCCAACAAGCTATTTGCAGTAGAAATGGATTTTTGGAGGTGATCGACAGAATTCAAGAAGGGATAAAGGTCAGAAACAAACACAATAAAGGAAATTATGCAAGTTGAAAAAAAACATTAGGAAGAATAAAAAAGAAAACGTTTTAAATGGTATGGAAACCTAATAAGAATGAAAGAGAGAGAATACCAAGGAAGATCCTTAATTGGAAAGCTAATGGAAGAAGTGGAAGAGGCAGGCTTAGAGAACGATGGATGGAGGATGGATGGATAGAGTGAAGAGAAGTATGAAGCTAGAGATTTGAGGGAAGAAGATGCTTATACAGGAATCTCTGGCGACAAATGTTGAAGGAGGAAACACTGTATTGTAGATTAGATATTCCTAAATAAAAAAGTTATTACTATTATTTTAATTGTTTAAATTTATTTTGATAATGAGATAACAATAGCAAATTAAGGCAAATGGAAAATCTAAGCCATCATGCTCTATTGTTTACATGATAGAGGATATTTTAGATTACATATAAGAGCAAATTAACAGGTTTAAGGTCAACACCCTCTTCTAACTGTCTGATTTGTGGTTAACGAACTCACCTTAGTTTTTTATTAGATTGCTAAATTCCGAGTTTTATTCCTAAAAAACAATATATATATATATATATATATATACATAAATTTGCTTACCTGTTATGGTGGCCACAAGATGGCAGAAGGAAACGATATCCTGCTGCCTCTGCTGTAAATTAAGCATGCTACATATATAGAAAATAAATGTTTGTGTTAGGATACCTGAGTGGTTTCATATGGTTAGAGCGCTAATGGTACAGAGTTAGAGGACATGGGTTCAAATCCCGGCTCAAGCATTTATTTTTCTTTTCATATCATATATGCGTTCATTATCTAAATGAAAAAAAAATAAAGCCCCCAACTCAAATGAATAAAGACCTCTTAAATAAGAGAAATTTATTCATAATAGCAAAGACAAAAATAGACTAAAAACAGGAGCAAAATAATAAGAGAATATAATTAGAAGTTAATGGGAATGCCTGTTTCCTTTATAAATCAAAAATATAGATTAAAAACATCTAAATATACAAACGTTACTGCTATAAAGTAAATATTCATAAGTAATGCCACGAGTGATTTCCAAATTATCGATAAATTCACGACTCACGAAGTGAGGAGTGAATTTATCTAGAGAATTTGGAAATCAAGAGTGGCATTGTTAGGACTATTTAACGAATAAAATTAAGCTGTTTACTCACATATCATTTATTTAACTATAGTATTTTAAAATATTATATATTTAATGTAAACGGCGATGTTTGAAAACAAATGAGAAACGATAGGTACGCTTCTACTGCTTCTTTTGTTTATCACTGCAACCAGATCATACTATTTACTGCCAAAGGAACGCGATATGGTAAGGAGGAGCTTTCTTTAATATGGTAATTATAACACTGATAAATATTTGGTGAAACACGACTCTGATTGGTTGTAAAACAGAAATCATTGAAACGTGATTGGTCATTGACTCCCATTTGGGGCAAGGAGTTAAATAGTCCCTTTAACATGACTGTTGGATCCCCCGCTGCCTCTCGTGTAAATTGAGAATACTACACATATAAAAAAATAAATATATTTGTTTTCGGATACCTGAATGGTTCAGATGGTTAGAGCGCTAAACGTACAGAGTTTAGAGACTTGGATTCAAATCCCGACCTCAGGCATTTATTTTATTTTAATGCCATATATATATATATATATATATATAAATTAGATATATATATATATATCCTGTGAGCTGCATGATCTTTATGGGAAATTAGATGTAATAAGAACAGTTGAGTCTCGTAAACCCGCAATAAGCAGGACATGTAGCACGAATGGGGGATGGAAGAGGGCTTGGAAACTCCTTGTAAGAAAAATGGTTGTGGAAAACGTCAAATAGGTATAGGCCAAGAATGATGTGGAGAATAACATTAACATGATTTGAGGGGAAGTAAATTATACAGGAAAATGACTGGAAAACAAAACCAGGCCTGGGATGTATGGAGAGGTTAATGTCCGGTCATCCACAAAACTAGGGGCGATAGAAGGGCATGTGAATTAGTTTATAGGCTATACTGTACACCTTTAATGAGAACAAGTAAATACTTGCCTTCATTTCTTCGGATTTCGCTAAAAAAGTTAAATAAATTAAAATAATCATGCCAGTATCACATATCAGATGATATTGGAATGTATAAAATGAACAGAATGAAATTTTCTATCACACCTCAAATATAATGCTTACCAATATAATAGAGGAAATAATAATATAGAATACCTTTAAATAACTACACAGTACACAACAAAACCATTATTTATGTTCACTAAACCGTATTGTTTAAACATAAGATAGTTGCATGTTAGAATTGGGAACGGATAAAATAAAACAAACCATACTGCAGCAAAAATATTTAAAACTCTTTCTGCGGTTATGTGGATAAGCATTACAACACCTCCAAATAATATAAATAATTATTTTACATTCATTGCTAGTTTTATTTTCAGATTTTCCCCCCTTATTTACGTACTCTATTTTCCTTATGAAGTTGAGAAATCAAGGCAGACATCGCTGTAAATCTCCATAGAATACATAAACACGTACTTTATAAATGTACAACTTTGTTTTAAAAATTGTAAAAAGCAAACAAACCTTACTATGAATACAGATTATTTTATACAGAGGTGTAATTTTCCAGCCTCCGAAGATAATTAATTTTATATTTAACGTTATCTAATTATTTCATTGGCGAGTTAAGGCCTGTAGGCTTCTCTTCCACTCAGTGGAATTAATAAATGATAAGCTACACAGGATTTATATCTACAGAGTTATATAAAATTGCCTTAAAATATATAGTAATTGTAATTTAAAGCTACGTGTAAAGTAGGATATTTACCCATACTTAATAATAATAGGGGTGATTGTATTTAGGTAATTATAGCTTTGATATTTAACATTTTTTATGCAATGGAAATCATTTAAAATATTATAGTATGAGCATTGAGAAATTCATATTTTATAGCATATAAAAAAATGGTAACTGAATAAATTACTGTTATGAATAGTGTTGTGTTTCTAAATAATTGAGGCGTTTGACATGGGAAACGGTAGTAAGTCATGAAAAAGCAAATTTTACAGGGGAAGCACAAAACAATTTTGACACACTAAACAAGAAATGTTATTTGAAAAACGTTTACAAAAGGTCCCACATTAGCTTTAGAAAATATATTTAAGGTAAGTTATGATATTTATGTAAGAACTGGCATTATGGTGTACAACTATTACAATTAAATCATGATATTTGATTGCCCATGTATCCTAACAACGACAAGAGGTCTTTCTTTTTAGGCTCGCTAATCATGGGCCTTCTGATTGGTGGTAGAGAATGAATTGCCGAGATTTTTTGACAGATTTAGCCTTTTTGAAATATGTTGTTTCTCTCCATGTTTTCCATTTCATTGACATTTTTTTATTCCTATGATGGGTAGCTTATCCTTCAAAATTTTAATGCAAGAAGCAGAGCTGATCTTATTGGGCTGTATTCTTACAATGTATTACATCATAGAAATCTTCCTCTGACATCTTTACAACATTTAATTTTTGTATATGCTTCACTTCTGTAATCATATCGGCTATTTCGTCAGGAATCATTCATTGGGTTTGAAATTTCTTCTTTTTTTCTATGATTCGAAATCTCGGTCACATGGCATATTATGAATGTCCCGACACTAGAAATTTCAAATTGATGTTATCAACCACATTGTGTGTATACTGCGTAGATTTAAAACCAGTACAACCATGTGATTTTTATTTTGGCTGGCGCAGTTGTCACACTCCACAGATCATATTTTCTCTTTTTAAGTTTATATTGGACCCATTTCCACCACGAGCAGCAATACCTTCATGCCACAAGCACATAAAACTCTTGCTATAGTGGAGGAGGACTAAGTTGGCATGATTTCTGCTATCCTTCGTCTAGAAACTGTTCTTCCAACCCTTCGCAAAACACAATGAGCTACCCTTGTAAAATTACTAGAAATGCTAGAAAAACTGCAACCCCCCCCCCCCACTTGCGTCCAGTCCACTTTTGTGTCAGGTAATTTTTGTCAGTGGCGACTGGTTCAGAGTGCTCTGTTAAAAGTGACTGCAGAAAATTGGAGAAGAGCGTGCGAACACACTGAAAAGATTGAAGAGTCATATTGGCAGGCAGACGGTATATGGACGAAATTAGTGATCGGTTTGAAATAAATTTAGACGATACCGACGACGACGATGAAAATGAAAATGAAGACATAGAAACTTGCCAGGAAGAATCTTTAGAAGAAGGGAATGCCACCACTGATCTATGTTCACTACAGGAGTGTCTGCCCTCCCGCTGTTCACCGTAAAGAGATATGTGTATGAGTGAGAAAGAAGATGTGAGTACTCTCTTTCTTTTCTAAAATATTCTAGACAGTTAGCCCTCATGGACTATAGTGTCTCCAACGTGAATATAAGGTTAAAGTTTGACAGCTGACGACTGTAAAACATCTTGGAGTGTGTGAGCCTGGGAGTTAATAATACCTGCTGCATGTCCATGCTGATGGTGCATGTGGCACTTGAAGGCATCATTGAAGAAGCATTATCATCGCTCAGAAGTTTTATAGCTTTCTCAGATTTTCTGGGATGTAACTCTTTTTAGAAATGAGATGAAGTTTTTCAGGAGGCATGATGTTTCAATAACAACACCTATTACTGCTACAAACAACTCAAAATTGATGTAAACTTACACACAGGAATGGTTGGAACAGAGTAACAGCTGACTACAAGGCTGTTTGTTGACTTACTCCCACTCCATGTTAACCTATGTATACTTAACACATATGCCATCTTCCATCGTTCGTAGGAACTAAAACACCCAAAACTATGACTTTCTGTCATTTCTAGGCATTGGCATTATGTCTTACTACTTTGTCAATGAAAAATCTGAAAAATGTTTTTTTTACTTACTACCTCCCCATGTCAGTGCCTCAATTATAGAATCAGTTAAGAATATCAATGAAGTTTTAAATATCAATTGACATTTACTTTAAAAAGATTGGATAAATTAGATGTGAATCAACCAATATACTTATGACTAGGTGGGATTGTGGGAATGATATGTTTCTCAATCTAGGGAGTCTACAAGAGGAAGTCGTGGTGACAAGATCTGCATAAAAAGGTCGTCCATGATGTTAGTGAAATTAAATATAATTTCTTTATAAATTAATAAAATGCACTCGTTAGACTCCACATGCATTTTAATATATGTGCAATAACTTCAGCTCGGAATATAAAGAATTTTGGTGGCGATATGATATATGACAGTTGAATCATCATAATGGCGGTACTAATTATCATTTTGTAACGGTCATATTAATAACTGATGAATAAGAAAGTCAATATAAAAGTTTCATGATCGTCTAAATAACTAATATTGGTGAATAAAAATACCAGATTTTTATGCAAAGTTACTTTGTGTAATTATTTCGAGCGTAAACCAAGTTGAATCTTCTCTCAGTTCCCCTGAAGGGAACCTCACAGCCATGGCAAAGTTAGTTGAACCCAGGACTCCCACAACGAGATCTTACAAAGAAGAACCCAAATACCTCGTTATATGATCGCCCCAACATGGGTCACATCAAAATATTCCAACTTTACATGACTTAATAATTGAATCGGTCATTTTGAAAAGGGATCAAATCCGTTTTTTGTTTATAAATTCACTTCTTGAGGTTCTACAGAAGTCCTTGAACACTGATTCGTGTAATCCAATGAAGCCGAACTATATTTCGACCATTAATCCACTTCTAGATACAGTCTCATTCAAGAGATTTATCTTCACCCAAATAAATCATCCACTAGCAATAGGATTAATTTTACTTCTTCAAACGACATTTATTTCAGTATTAAGCAGGATTAACCTATCAATCATTCTGATTTTCATATATTTTATTCTTAATTTTCTTCAATTTGTTATCTCCTGTTGCTAATATAGAGCTTGGCTATCACAATAATCCCAGGTTCATTTTGAGAACGGGTCATATCCATACTAAAAATAACATATATTCATTTTCCTGGGATTCTTGTGGAAGCATAATTATTAATTATGTACACAGTTTACTAGGGCATGCCATCGTATCTTTAGAGGATGGAGAAGGCCTACAACTTAATGGTATTAATAAGCTGATAGTTTATGCTGATGATGTAGTTTTATTGAGCGAGCGGATACTAACAGCCAATACGCACACTCTATAGAATAACACAAAAAAATTAGGACTGAAAGTAAACATCAATAAAACTAAATATATGTTTCACACATTACGTTATACAAAGGAAATGGACAGCTAACGAAAAATGTGGGGAAATTTTGAAGAAGTGGCTTAATTCAAATACCTAGGAACAATAATTATTAATAGTAATAAGATGCACAAAGAAATTAAATATAGACTCAATTCTGGAAATGCATGCTATATGCATTATAGGGATTCTTGTCGTCCCAAATCCTTTAAAAAATTGTTGAACTGAAATATATAAAAATGTTATTCTACTAGTTCAATGGATGCGAAAACATGGACTCTTACTTTAAGGTAGAAAGGAAAATACGAGTATTTGAGGATAAAATTCTTAGGAAAATTTTGGACAGAAGAGAGGTGAACAGACAGGCGAATGAGTTACATGGTCTTTACTGGAAGCCAATTGCAATAAGAACATTTAAGCCTCGTAGACTGCGGTGGGCAGGACATGTGACACGAATGGGGAAAGATAAGATGAGTATCGAAGCCTCTTGCAGGAAAGCCGAGGGAAAACGCCCAGTTGGTAGATCAAAAATGAAGTGGGCGAATAACATTTACCATGATTTGAGGGAAGTAGATTATACAGAGGATGGTTGAAAACATTAGCTCAGGACAGGGATGTATTGAGAGCTTATGTCCGCGCGGCAATTATAACTTATGGGTTCGATAGTGCCATGTAGTTCTTAGTACACAGATTTACGCGTGTAAACCCTTTAATGATAAAAGGTATTATCTTAAATATATATGTACGTTTAATGGAATGCAACACAGGTTCATTTTGAAAACGGTCATCTCCGCACATTAAAATTATTTTCCTGAATTTCCTGGGTACTAAGTAATTATGTAATCATTTTATATAACGTGTCCATCCCTTTTAATGATAAAAATATTTATCTATATTGTAAATATAATAGAATACAATGTTTTTTATATCTCCTTCACAATCTGAAACAGTGGAGATGACCCCTTTGAAAATGTCCTACTCAATTAATAAATGTATCATCCATCCATAGTAATTCTGCCCGAGGGCAGGTTTTTCACTGCAATCATATCATTTTCATGCTATGCTTTGCAGCTTTACTAGGGAATTGTAGGTATAGTACCTTTCCGTTACTTTCCACACCGGTAAAGGATGATAATGACGATGATAATGATAAGGATGATGATGATGATGGCCATATGATTTCGAGGACCGTTTGGGCCTTAAAGTTTTCTGACATTTGTCTGTAAGGTGAGGAAAAACCCCTATAAAAACCTCACCCAGAAAAACTGCCCCGACCGGGATCGAACCCGGGCCCACTGCGTGACAAGACAGCACGCTACCTCGAGACCACAGTGGTGGACAAGTTTATTATAACGAGTAAATTGACTACACTATGTTAAACGTGGTCTCTTACTTTAAAGCAGGAGAAATTGTAACGGGATTTTCAGAATAAAGTTCTTACGGAATGTTTGAACCAAAAAGAGACGAACATACAGGTGAATGGAGAAGGTTGCACAATCGTAAGCTACATGTCATAGATTGCGATGTGCAGAAGTTGTGACGCGAATGGGAAATGATAGAGAGGCATGCAGAAATTAGCCAGTGTAAAGCGCTCAATAGGTAGATCAAGAATAAGTTGAGATAATAACATTAAACCCTTTCGGAGATGGCGGGAGGACCGTAACAGGCCACTGGGCCTAATGCTTGAAAGGCAGATGATGATGAACCATGATTTGAGGGAAGTTCAATTATACAAGGAATGATTGGTAAACG
The DNA here is from genome assembly GCA_030220185.1 of Diploptera punctata. NCBI lineage: Eukaryota > Metazoa > Arthropoda > Insecta > Blattodea > Blaberidae > Diploptera > Diploptera punctata. The sequence goes on along the minus strand of JASPKZ010004704.1, from coordinate 34,139 downwards.
TTAGCTGATGATAGGGATGTATGAAGAGCTTTATGTCCGCACGGCAATGAAATAGGTAATTACATATATCAGATGTTATAAGAGCGCAATTTTTTTTTCCGAGTAATGTAAACTATATATTTAAATGTAAACGTTTCTGAATAATTTATTTTAATTATAGACAGAAACTTTCTTTCTCTCTTCTTTCTTTCTTTCTTTCTTTTCTTTCTTTCTTTCTTTCTTTTCTTTCTTTCTATCTTTTTCTTTCTTTACTTAGTTAACTTCTCCATTTGTAGTACTCCACGGGAAACTGAAACTAAATAGAAACTACAGTAAAACAAATTGGTTGGGTGTGTAATGTGCTGCATGTAACATAGACGCCGTTACGAATAAGTAAAAAAGTAAAATGATACATTTTCATTATATAACTTCGATTTTATTAGTGCAGTGGTGAATGATTATTTAATAAATAACTAAAACTAACTCACTGTCACTATCGAACCTAGAGGTTCATGGCCGCGCGCGGATGTAACTTCCCTATACTAATCTAATGTTTTTTTTAATGATTCCACGAATAATTTTATCACCCATTCTCCCACGTCATTGTAGGCCTACCAACTGAGTGCTTTCCCTCTGGCTTTCTTACAAATGTATCTATACCCCTCTTTTATTCTCCATTCGTGATTCGTATATTTCAAAATGATATTATTACTAGACCATTAAAATCAATGTCATCCCAATGAGCGGAGCTTGGCTCGAAATGGGATAATCTTCTTCTTCTTCACTTCACGGGCTAGGCAAATTGCCTGTTCCGCCTCACAGTTGTTCTGTCCATCTTTTCATTGGCCTTCCTACATTCCTTGAACCTCTTGGCTTGTGGTTGAATGCTGCTCTTGGTAATCATGATACATTCATTCTTTCCACGTGTGGTAAACCATTTCTCTCTATATTCTCTGATTTTCTCATCCATGTGATATATATTTAACTCTGTTCTTATATCTTCATTCCTTATCCGATCCAATATTGTGCAGCCTTTTGTTCTTCTAAGGAAGTTCATTTCTGCGCTTTGTATTCTACTTTGCAGTTTTTTGGTCATTACCCAAGATAAAGTCCACCGCTGTGGTCTCGAGGTAGCGTGCTGCCTTGTCACGCAGTGGGCCCAGGTTCGATCCTCGGTCGGGGCAGTTTTTCTGGGTGAGGTTTTTATCGGGGTTTTTCCTCACCTGTAAGACAAATGTCAGGAAAACTTTAAGGCCCAAACGGTCCCCGAAATCATATGGCCATCATCCTTATCATCATCATCCTTATCATTATCATCACCACCATCATCCTTCACCGGTGTGGAAAGCACCGGGAAGCTACCACACCCTACACAATTCCCTAGTAAAGCCTGCAAGCATAGCATGAAAACGCTAGGATTGCAGTGAAGGACCTGCCTTCGGGCAGAATTACTATGGATGGACCCAAGATAATAATAATGATAATAATAACATAGTAATAATAATAATAATAATAATAATAATAATATAATAATAATAAATAAATTCGCCTGTTCGCAAAGCAATAGTTAAAACAACTAAGAGAGAAAAAAAATTGGCTAAACCAGAATTTGAACACTATCTCCAGCTTTATACGCTGGCGCACTAAACAATTGTGCTACTTAGACAATCCAAGGAAAGGCACAAATCTTTCTCTATTTGAAATCCACAGGTTATATTGTAATTATTTATATGTATTGTTAGTTTAATGTTATTGGTTTGTCTTTTCTAAAATAATGGTATTTAATCAGTCCCCAAAAGATTAACTAAATCGAATTAATAAATATGCCCACGCTGTAATATTAGTAATTTCTTTTTCACATAACAACAGAGTCGCTTCTACTAAGAAGACATTATTATGGCAATTTATTCAGTATCATATAAGCTAATTACAAAATGTAGGGTCTAATATTGAAATTAATGTACTCTGGCTTGCTGTTCGCATGAAGTAGTTAATACAACTAAAGAATCAATACTAGTAAAATTCATATCCAATTCCGTTGAGGTGAAGTCATATCATGAAAGTTAATAATTAAATTGTACCTGTTGGTAGGTGTACAGGTTTGAGTATACATCACCGCACACAACAACAACGAGTAGCGGAAGCTCAACCTGCAGAAGATGGAAGACAACTTCCGAAAGCGCTCCAGTTAATTTTATATACAATATTTAACAAAGTTGAGGACGACGGCACCTACCAAACAGGTACAATTTAATTTTTAACTTTCATCATACAACTAAAGAAGTCATTAATTTCAATATTACGTTTTAATTAGCTTATATGGCACTCAATGAGTTCCCATCAAAATGTATTCTCAGAATAAGAGACCCTGTTGTATGTGAATAGAAGTTCACTAATAATAATAATAATAATAAATATATAATAATAATAATAATAATATAATAATAATAATAATAATGGTTTATTTTACCTGACGGAGTTAAGACCGTAAGGTCTTCTCTTCCACTTCACCAGGGTTAAATTATACATATATTAGCAATTAAGAATTATCTACAATTTGATTAATGATACATTATAAGCATAGGCTAGACAATATACAGATGACAAGGAAAGAACAAAAAATGATGATGATGATAATAATAATAATAATAATAATAATAATAATAATAACCCACACTTGATAAATAATAATTACAGATATGATTATTTGTGATTGTAGAGGAAGCGGCGAATGCTGCCAGTTCATTTTCTATTACCAGCAAAGTCGAAAATAGATAGGAAAAAGTATACAGAATATTTAAGGGTAAATAAAAAAACAAAATGTTACATTAAAATATATATGTAGTCAATATGCCCATTTCACCAATTAATGTTTTAAAATGGTCAACAAGTTTTCTACAGCCAATCTGTCATTCTCAAGACCAGATATTGACTGATTTGAGTCAATATCTGGTCTTGAGAATGACAGCTTGGCTGTAGAAACTTGTTGACCATTTTAAAACATTAATTGGTGAAATGGGCATATTGACTACATATATATTTTAATATTATATCACCAAGAAGATCACTGTGTATTAAATACATGTTTACATTGTTAATTAAGTCAATTACTTTCTTCCCTAGAGAAGTAAGTTGAGCAATTACATGCCGTTGTCAATGGATACCAAGGCCTCTCTGGCAAATTCAATTTACTTCCCTAAAACAACATTATAATATTAGGCCATTATTAGTATAGGAGTGAACAAAAGTAATTAATCTTATTAATTAAATTAGTTTCCAAAAAATGATCGCATTGGTATGGCAAGTAATCATTACCGCACACTGATTTTTCATTTGTTTTCGTTGTAACCAGAGAAAATACGATACTGTCAACTTATAAAGCATGTAAACAACAATGGTAATAAGAAAGCCACGGTCGTTACAAAATTCACTGCATTTTGATGGATTACTTTTATGTCAGTGCTTAATATAAAAGACACAAAACCTCAAAGAACTGAATGAGAAGATGTGAATATCGTAGTTGTCCTTATGTAAAAAATATGTTTGGACTGGATCGCCCAATCAGATTAGATTAAAAAAACCTACCTCTTTTGGTGTGGGGTGACCCCACAGTCACTTGGGAGTTCAGTTCAGCTCTTTAGAGGTAGGGACTTTATAGATCGATGGGTACTAATAGGATGCGCGTCTGCTAGTCGATGGTTGTCGGTCTGTGTGATTACTGTACGGTTTATATACAGCATGTAACAAAATCAATGTTTAAATTTGAGGCTAATAAAAATACGAAATAGTACGTGTCCACAAATATAGTAGCATACTTTAAACTACTACTACGGTCGCTTTGAATAATCGTATCTAAATGAAATTTTGACAATCAAAAGAGAAACTCAAAAAGTTTTGTGCATGTTAACAATGTCAGCAATGGAGAAATAATGGACAATACAGAAAACAATGGAGAATAATGGACAACAATACAGAAACTAAACTAAATTTAATCATGTTTTTTTTTTGTGCTCGATATGGGTTCATTGTTGGATATTTAGCAGACAGCGATGTCTGCAGCGTCACTCGCGGAGGCAACATTCAATGTCTATGAAGTATAGCAAAAACTTTTTTAGTTTCTCTTTTGATTGTCGCCAATTTCATTTAGATGCGATTATCCAAAGCGACGTAGTAGTAGTTTAAAGAGCACACGGTGTATATTACGATGCGAGGTTGGGAAATGTTTTTTACAGAATCGAGGAAAATGTTTTAAAAACCGAGCGATAGCGCCCAAATGGCGCCCTAACATCATGTGGTCATCATAATTATATCATATTTCCCATTATTTAGTATGAATGTATGAGTGAATGGTGTGTCTTATCTTGAATGTTCGTGTTGTATCGGAGGTGGTCCCGCTATTGACCTGATCGCTCATACGGGGAAGCCATCTATGTCCTGTGTGGTAAAAAGGTAAATTGTAATCCAGAGTTTCAAATCCTCTCCCGAAGGTCATATCCCTGTAATACCCGAGAGGCTGGGGCACGTGAAAGTGTCTATAAAGGGAAAAGTTAACCTAAGGTAAAGAGAAATAGATAATTACAAAATATAATCGAAACTGATTAGTGAAGGAATTAATAAAGACATACAATATACAGATGCAAGTATAATGAAGAAGATAATTGTAAAAAAAACACAGCTATACTCTAGTTGTCTCTCACACAGAGGGTCGAATTCAGTACGGTCTAGTTGAATTTCTGCTTTTTTTTTAATGATTTTCCTCAATACGACAAATACCAAGAAATTTGGCCCATAATTTTCCTGAAAAAGTACAGCCCTCATAATTATTGTCATTAATATGTGTAATAAATTATTAACTTTACATGACAGTCATCTAACTCGAAATAATACAACCAGATTATAATAGATCAAAGATACGAATTACTATAATAATAACAAATTATTTATTTATTTATTCTGGCACAGTTAAGACCATAAGGCCTTCTTTACCACTCAACCAGCACAAATTACAAGCAATATTTGACAACATAGATTATCTATATTATAAAGAATTAAACATATATATTAAATGTTGCAATGGAAATTGTATGTACAAACAACATTTTATAAGTAAAGAAAAGTGATCCCACTACATCCCTCAGGAGGCCCTTCGGGTTAGAAGGAGGTTAAGGTTCCTACATTTTCTAGACAATCGGCACTTGATGTCAGCCGGATTATCAGCCCTGCGTGACGGCCGCCTTTACCCCCAGAACAGGCGTCTGGCACTCGTTCCCATTAGAGGCTGAGTCGACCTCAGGGCCATAGTGCCGCCAAAAGGTTGGGTCGGTTTAAAAATCCTGATCCCCGCCGGGAATCCAACACTGGACCTTCCGGCTTGTAGCGCAGTCCCTTAACCGCTACCCTACGGCGTGTCCCCAATAACAATAATAATACTTATGGTTATAATAATAATAATAATAATAATAATAATGTTATACGAGTAACACCAATTAATATATTATGTACCTTACATTGGGTAATGATGAAGTCGAGGTTAGAGCAAATATAAATTTAGATCTCTTTTAAAAGATGCCAATGTCAAATAATGCCATAAGAGTTGAAATTTCTATCCTAGATATACAAAATGTTATTTCTGAAGGTTTAAAGTCTAGGTGCCGTGATATTCGGTGAATAGAGAGAACTTCCTTTCACGAAGTTAAAAGTGTCCGTTTATTGCCCCGTATATTGTGGCACAAACAGTGCACTCCAATCAAACGCCAAGCGTATCTAAGGCAAAAGAGAACATTGAACTTGAGAGACGACACAACAATAGCCATAATCATTATGATTAAGTTACTATAATTAACCTAATTGGCACTATCGAACCCGTAGGTTCCTGGCCGCATCGACATAAGATCCCCACATCCCTATCCTGAGCTAGTGTTTTTCAATCATCCCCTGTATATTTTTTTAATCAATGTCACCAGGTCATCTTTACGACATTTCTGATATTCTCTCCTGGCATGGCGTACTTGTAACCCATCTGAGGCTGGGGCGCCAGGGGCCCCTGAAAGCGGGGTTACGCTGCGCCAAAGATATGAAAGGTGATGATGCGCCAGGAGAGGCACCCCTGATAATCTAATTCCCTCAAACCATGGTTAATTTTATTCTCCCACACTCATTATTGAACTATGGAACCCTTAGGTTCATGGCCGCGCGGACATAAGATCTCCATACATCCCTCTTCTGAGTTCCATCCGTCCATAGTAACTCTGCCCGAGGGCAAGTCTTTCACTGCAATCATAGCATTTCATGCTATGCTTTGCAACTTTACTAGGGGATTATAGGTGTGGTAGCTTCCCGTTGCTTTCCACGCCGGTGAAGGATGATGATGATAATTATAAGGATGATGATGATGATGGCCGGTTGATTTTTCGGGGACCGTTGGGTCCTAAGCTTCCTGACATTTGTCTTACAGATGAGGAAAAATCCCGAAAAATTCACCCAAGAACCGAACTCGGGCCCGCTGCGTGACAAGGCAGCACGCTACCTCGAGACCACAGTGATGGACTATCCTGAGTTAATGTTTTCCAATCATCCCCTGTATAATCTACTTCCCTCAAATCATGGTTAATGTTATTCTCCCACCTCATTATTGGCCTACTACTGAGCCCTTTCCCTCTGGTATTTCTAGAATCATGGAATGTTAGTATATTACAAAAATAAATCACCCAAAAAGTTATGAATTAACTAAACTATTTATTCTTCAAAATGGTCCATATCTCAGTGTGAAACTCACTATGCAATGTTTATGTTATTAATTTATAACACATGTATTGAACAACATGCATGGATTGAATAAAATTAACAAACATGCAATTATTAATTGTCGGTCTGTGATCATCATCTTCACCAACTTGAAGGTTCCTTCTGAATCAGGCCCGACTAAAGAATTGTTAAAACTAGTGATCGTCCAGTGGTCGAAATTCGACCACAATTAATTAAAATTTTAAGTTTGTCACAAATACGTCATTATGCATTAATTTTCGATATACTTTAAAAATACGAGCGATAGGTATAGTTTGGCTAAGCCATATTCAAAAAAGCAATAACGCGTCATTTATATACTATTTATACTATTTAAATATGGATTTGGCCTATTACTATGTGTACGGGAATATATATCCCTTCTTCTTTGTATCTCACTCAATCCTTCAATTTTCTATGTCGAGGTATAGTGGAAGTAGGTGCGAATAAGTAAATATAAAAGAAAAAATATGTAATGAAATTACTGAAACAAAGAGTAGACAGGGTTAATAATAAACTGTATTCACTTTTTTAAAATCACTAATAATAAATACGCGAGAGTAAGTCAATTCACATTGCTGCTGCACAATTTCCTTTTTTCAACAATGCACTTTCAGTATGAACGCAATAGTATATTACGATGCAAGGTTGGGAAGTGGTATTTACAGAATCGAGGAAAATGTTTAAAACCGAGCGAATAGTGAGGTTTTAATTTCCGAGATTCTGTAAAACACTTCACAAATGTGCGTTGTACATTATTTTTGCGCGATGGTGTTTTCAAAATAATGAATAGTAGTAAAATAATGACATCTTTGTTGGAAATATTTGCGTTCATTATAAACAATTGAGTAACGTTAACAGTGTGGGCAATGTTTATTAGTTGAAATAACAGGAGGCCTTGGGAACAATTATTGATAACATGGCCGCAAGTACGTATTTATTGTTTTACATTGTTTCAAATAAAGTTCAGTTCATTTAAAATGCAGTGATTTGTTTCGTATAATGTATATTAACTCTAAGTTTTGGATATTTTTTTGTATATACATTGTACGTAGTATTCATAGAGGGCAATGGTTTTACTTCCCGCACGTGGGTGTAAATGTAATATTATAGTATAGTTATTTAGGTTGACAATCCCGAAATGTAGGAAGTTGAACTTTCAATAATGGTCGCCATTGCTGTAAGTACGACAAAATGCGCTATCGTGCAAAAACAAATGAATGAGTACACAAATAACAAATGAATGAGTAGACAAATGAATGAGTAATACACATAAATTCCTTAGAGACAATTAATTTTGTTTTTTACGCGATAGTGCGTTTTGTCGTACTTACCAGCAATGAAGACCACGATTGAAAGTTCAATTTCCTACATTTCGGGATTGCCAACCTAAATAACTATACTGTAATATTATATATTACAACCCACGTGCGGGAAGTAAAACCACTGTCATTTATGTACATACAAAAATATATCCAAAAGGTAGTGTTAATATATATTATATGAAAAAATCACTGCATTCTAAATGAACTGAACTTTATTTGAAACAATATTGAAAGTTGACATAATACAATTCTACTGAAAACGTTTAGACTTTTAGCTTTACGTCCAATATTCTTCTTTTAAACTTATCATCGTCATCAGCATTGAATATTCTGACCACAAACTCGCTGGAGACTTTAATGTTTCACTCATATGCACGAAATAATCAACCATACTTTTTTCAATTAGGCCTACAGTACAATCCAGCCACTTTCTGAATGAAATGTATGTTTTTTCATATCTTAATTTAGATTTATCTGGCACTAAAAAAGCACACCTAACTTCCCGCGCTTCTTCGATTTCGTCGTTTTGACTACAATCATTCATACTTGCAGCCATTTCATGCGAGATTAATATCAAGGCCTGCTATAATCTCAATAATTATTTTCGGCATTTAGCACATATACATTGGCCAGACTGCTAACGTCAGTCAATTGTTTATAATGAACGCAAATATTTCCAAGAAAGGTGTTATTATTTTACTATTATTTATTATTTTGAAAACACCATCGCGCAAAAAATAATGTACAACACACGTTTGTGAAGTGTTTTACAGAATCTCGAAAATTAAAAACCTCGCTATCCTCCATTCTGTAAATACCACTTCCCAACCTCATATTGTAATATATTATTATTGAATTTAATTTATTTGTAACCCATATTATACATAAAAATTATTTTCTGCACTCCTTCTCTATGTGAACTTTAATTATGCCAAATATCACACTCCTCTGTGCACGCAATGTGCTTACAAAGGGGTGCAAAGTGTTTCCTTCACGTATTAATATATAGATACTTGTAAGTCTTTGTTGGTCTTCTAATTTTTTTTTCAAATGATGTGGTATAACAAGTTGTCTTTGGTAAACTGTTGGCATACGTAAGACATGTTGTGTCCATTATACACTGACGCTGCTCAATTTTAGTGAATTCCAAGGAACTCAGATCGTTCTCATGAAAAAAAAATTAAATGTGTATTACGGAGTGATTCAGTATATTACAGACTTCTAGAGATTGTAGAGGGGACTTAGTAGATAAAGTTTTGGTAAGGAACTCATGTCCGGAAACGTAACATTTCTATGTAAATAAGTTTGAAGATCGAAACGCAATGGGCTGATATCGTGTGCCTTGTGTTTCAGAATAAGTGTTACAGACTTCTAGGGGTTGTAATACACCTTTAGAGTCGGAGGAAGATCTTCTTGCACGAATTCTGATGGCAGAAGAAAGTATTGAGCACACACCAGGTCGTGTGAGGCGTGTGTATGGAAACGTGCGTCACAGGTACACTTTGTGCAACGAACAACAGGATCGCCACGTGGAGCCACACTTGTAGTACAACTCCTAGAAATCTGAAATACTTGTTCTGAAACATCCTGTATATAGCCCATGTGCTAATCATGACATTGACTAATTATCCACAAAGTCTCATCGAAATCCGTTCTGCCGTTAAAGTATGATTGAGTAATAGACACCCGAACTTCCTCGCATTAATAATAGATATTGGTGTGATGTGATTACATTTTGGTATTTTTTATCATGCCTATAAATATGATTAATACATTTTTTTACACTCTGTACATTGGAATAAAAAAGAGGTAAACAATAAGGGAATATCAATTACACTGGTCAACATGAGTTTTGTCTCATGAGTATCAATAGTTGTACTTAATGCAGTATTTTATCGTGTTTTCAAATATGTATTCGGAATTTCTCCATCGCTCACAGTTTTTTTTATTTCAATTTCAATTAATGAATTTAAATAATTATTTTTAATAAACGTTTTTCGTCCATTTGTTCATTGTAAAATGAAACCAAATGATCTATGGAAAAGAGATATCAAGACAAATGGAATCCTAATATGCTAGCCGATTATTGTTGAACCATCAAAAGGGATGCTCCACAGGCGAAATATAGCAGAAAATCGTCATTTCTTACTTTCTAGGGGAGTCCGAATGTTCGAATATTATATAGTTACGAATGTAGAAAATATTAAAGTGTTTGAGTGTTTGAAATTATAAATTCCAGTCTCTCGGCAACCTTGTGTGATAGGGAAAAACTGATATCATATTTGAATTCAGGAGAAAAAATACTATCAAAATCACATATTTTTCTTTCTCAGACAAAAAAGAAGTTTTTTTTTTTGTTGCTCAGTGTAATTTAAATTGCTAGATCTTAAAAAAAAAACCCTTTCGTTCATACATATCGTCTGTTTCACACTGAATTATTTTGAAACTTGACATCACTAACTAACTAAACTAACGAACTCACTGGCACTCTCCAACCCATAGATTCATGGCCGCGCGGACATAAGCTCTCCATACACTCTCCATACCTCTCTGATGTTTCCAATCATTCTCTGTATAATCTACTTCCCTCAAGTGATATTAATGTTATTCTCCCCATCTCATCCTTGGTTTACCAAATGGACGTTTTCCCTCTGGTTTTCCTACAGGAAGCTTCCATGCATGTCTTTCATTCCCCATTCGTGCCACATGCCCTGCCCATCGCAGTCTATGAGGCTTAACTGTTCTTATTATATCTGGATTCCTATAAAGAATGTCGTTCATAATTCAACATCACCCTAAGTATGTATGTGGCAGACTTTTTCTTGGGATCAGGACAGCCAATATGATTTTTCCTTCTAATAATACATGGGGTGTTGGAAGGATCATTATTTATTCTTCTCGTAGTAGATCGTGAAGGCAAACTGGCAATTTCGAAGGAAAGTCAACAAGGGGGCAGCATCACAATTCTCCAGAGATGAAGAAATTGACCCTTGTGAGTGATCTTGCCACTTGTATGACCAGAGGGCTTGTCACGCTGACAGTAAAAAACAGCTATTCCTCATTGAAAAGAGGGGATAGGGATACCGAAAGTGGAAGATGTGTTGAATGCTAAACAACCCAATTCAGTTCTCCTGCTCTCAACCTCAATAAAAGTATTATTCATTATTAAACTAGATGCCATACTAACTAACCTCAGAATCTATCAAACTCAGGTCCATGGTGCGACCCCATTCTCTACAACTCGATTCCTTACCACAGGAATTCATTAACCTATATTTTCTTTAAATATGGCTTAACGACTTCTTGTTTATCTGCATAAAATGAATTTGTTATTATTATTGTATAATAATAATAATCACATCATTATTACCGTAATTATTATTACTATTATTATTATTATTATTATTATTATTATTATTATTATTATTATTATTATTATCTTATAATTTAACATTTCAAGATGAAGCTGATATATCAAAGAAAATCACAAATTTCACAAAAACAACGGGGATAATTAACATTATAATGAAACCATCTTTAGTACAGAAATACAAATGATTACGGCTTTATAAGGTTCTCGCAAGACCAGTATTAAGATATGGTAGTGAAGCATGGACAATACGAAGAAGAGATGAAAGCCGAATAACAGCAAATGAGATGCGATTTATGCGCCGTACAGCAGGCTATACAAAGTGGGACCATAAAATAAATGAGGAAATCATGGAAGAGTTGGATGTAGAATCCATTCTTCTATTCTCCACCAATACAAAACTACCAGAACAACTGGAAAGCCCATCTTCAACGAATGCCGTCTCATAGAATTCCAAAAGCCATGCTTCGTTACTGCCCCAAGGCAAAAGATCGTTGGGAAGTCAAAAAAAGCGCTGGATGGAAAACTCCTCTTTGAGACCGTAACAGGCCACACGGCCTAATACTTGCATGGATGATTATTATATTATTATAATATTCAATAGTGAGAAGTGCTGTCACATATGGAGCTGAAGTTTGGAAATTCAACAAACACTTTGAACAAAAACTTATGTCGATGGAAATGGATTTCGTAAGGAGAGCAGCAATATGTTCAAAATTAGAAAAAATAAGAAATACTGTCTTACGAGAAAAAATGAATATTAGATATTCAATAGTAGATTATATAAGTATAAGCAATTAAATTGGTATGGGCATGCAAGACGAATGCAAAAGAAAGGTTACCCAGAAAAACATTGGAATGGTGTCCACCTGGAAGAAGAAGGAAGGAAGATATCGAAACTCGTGGATGCAAGAAATGAGAACTGGAATGAGAACAAGAGGACTGGAGGACAGAGAGTGGATGGATGAGACGAGTGGAGAAGGAAATAAAACTTTAGACACAGAAAGTATATCTATAGCTATAAATAAATTATCATCATCGCCATTATTATTACTATCATTATCATTATTATTGTTTACATCATTATGGTTATTATTACTATTATTATTATCATTATTATTTATTATCTTTTTTTTGTTAGAATGTTAAATTCGGTGCTGTGAAGTAGAAACATTCTCAACAAAACAAACAAAAAAAATATATATATATAGTTCATTGGTGGAGAGTATACTATTGTTGGAGCGGAAACGTGAATATTAAGCAGAGAGCAAGCACATGAACTATTGGTGACGGAGATGGACTTTTGGAGGAGGGCTTCTGGAAATTCAAGAAAAGACAAAATTATAAATACTAAAATCAGAGAAATACTGGATGTTCAAAAATATGTTCTACAGTTATTGAAGAAAGAAGACTAAAATTGTTTGGCCATGTAAAGAGGATGTCAGATAACAGGATACCTAAAATGATATTAAATTTTGAAGCGGAGGGCAACAGAAGAAAGGCGAGACCAAAAGAACAGTGGATTCAAGTAGTACATAGGAGTATGGTGTCGAGAGGATTAACACAGAGTAATGCAGAGAATAGGAGTTTATGGAAGAATAAAATTTGTAATGGATTGTCGGAAAACTATTGTAGAGAAATTTCTAATAAAGTAAATTATTATTAGTAGAAGTAGTAGTATCATCATCATCATTATTATTATTATTAGTAGTAGTAGTAGTAGTAGTAGTAGTAGTAGTAGTAGTAGTATTGGGACTGGAAGTAAATATCAATAAACTAAATAAGATATGTCACACATAGAAATACATTATAATATAATGGAAATGGACAGTTAATGACAAATGAGAGTAATTTTGAGGAAGTGGCTGAATTCAAATATCTACGAACAATAATCACAAATAGGAACGAGATTCAACTCAACTCACTGGCACTATCGAACCCGTAGGTTCATGGCTGCGCGGACATAAGCTTTCCATACATCTCTATCCTGGGCCAATGTTTTCCAATCAGTCCCTGTATAATCTACTTCCCTCAAATCATAGTTAATGTTATTCTCCCACCTCATTCTTGGTCTACCAACTGGACTTTTTCCCTCTGGTTTTCCTACCAGAGGAACGAGATGCACAAAGAAATCGAACATAGGCTCAATTGTGGAAATGCATGATATTATGCATTACAGAGACTCGACGTCCCAACTCCTTTCAAAAAACGTTAAACTGAAAATATATAAAACTATTGTTCTACCAGTTAACATGGACTCTTACTTTAAGTGAGGAAAGGAGATTACGAGTATTTGAGAATAAAGTTTTTAGGATAATTTTTGGACCAACGAGAGATGAACAGACAAGTGAATGGAGAAGACTTGTGGCAGGAATATATGTATGCCCCAACGTTGGGTGGCAATATGAGAAAGAATGTAGGGTCATTCCCAGGTTTATTTGGACAATAAAGGATTTGATGGGTGTCGGATTTATAAAGGACTTCCTCGGTTCATTGAGGAATTTGGGTACTCGGTTTGCTCGGGTTTAAACGTCGGTAGGCATGGGGTTCTTATTCAGGGATTCCACGAGGACTTCGTCGGGCAGAATTAATTGTGTCGAACACATTTTGCTTAATGTAATTTATTGTATCTTGAACACACGTGAAATGGTTATCACTGTATCTATCCCTTCGCACTGATCTCACAATCGGCGATTGCGTCTACCGTGGGTTTACCGCGTTAATAATTATTCAATGGCGCGTACTAGCTCACTGATTTCATGAAGTTTAAATACTCAGTCGATTCCCTATGATCGATTAATCTCTTACGTGCTTACTAACAGTCAAGAGAATTGCTGCGTCTTATTTAAGTTTACTCGCGGATACTCTAAATTATTCTTGTGATTAATAAAATTGTTTAAGTCCCGATACTTGAGATACTTCGGTGAAAATCCTAAGTTCTTAAATTCAAGTTACCCCTGGTGACTATGCTGCCAGTGTGTGATTATGACGTGGGCAATGCCCGAGCACAGTCACAAGTGTCTGAGGTTCGTCTCCCTCGCCTATTACGTAAATTAGGTTCTTCCACTATATCGACCTCGTGGACCTGAGATCAGTGCTTAGGCACACGTAACAAATAATATGATTGGTTAATCTGTTCTTATAGAATAACCTGAGAAGGGGTTACAAATTTGTTATTGGTCATTTTGTCTTCGGACGTTATGCCCTATCAGTGATGGCTTCACGTACAGTCGGGTCACAAGTTTGTTACTTATGCCACTGGGTTTTTCCTAGGGCATTCATCTTTACTTCTAGTAGGCCCTAACGCTTGAGTTTCCTCTCCTTCCACACTTTTTACTAGCGTTATTTGTCCCAAGTTGAAATCCGCGGTCATATATTTACTTATCGTATTCTGACTGTCAACGCAGAGCTGTTAAGTTCTGCTTCACAAAAGATTGCCAGTTAAACCCTGAGATAAAGATTTGAGAATAAAAGGATTTTGCTAAGATAGTAACTCTTTGTAAAGCGTCCGCCGCTTCCGCCTATTCACAAAAGAAAGGGTTGCATCTACCTAAGTTTCCTTGCCTTGATAATGACTAGTCATTTAGTTGTCATTAATGCTAATTTCATTGGATCATTTCATTTGCCAATTGTCATTTCATAATGATGTTCTACTCGCCTTCCTGATTAATTTAAGTATACTCATGATCTAAGTCTGACAACTGCTTCTCTCAATAGCCTTCCTGATTGTTTATGATTTTAATTGCCTGGTATTGGGATTTGTTAATTTACTCAGTTACTCTATGCAAAGGAGGCCGGGTGAATGACTGGGTACAGACTACGTAACAGTGAACTACATGGCCTTTATAGGAAGCCAGATATAATAAGAACAGTTAAGTCTCGTAGACTGCGATGGGCAGGGCATGAGGCACAAATGGGGAATGAAAGATGTGAATGGAAGCTTCTTGTAGAAAAACCAGAGGGAAAACGCCCAGTTGGTAGACCATGAATGAGGTGAGAGAATAACACAAACTGTTATTTGAGGGCAGTAGATTATACAGGGAATGATTGTAAAACATTAGTTCAGGATAGGGATGTATGGAGAGCTTATGTCCGCGCGGCCATGAACCTATAGTGGCAGTGAGTTATTTATTTATTATTATTATTATTATTATTATATTATTATTATTATTATTATATTATATTATTATTATATTATCATTAAATTATACTTATTTAAAATGTAATCCAGACGTATATTAATGTCTACTATTAAAAAAATAACAACATCAAATAACATTTGTGTTAAGTGCAAAACAGATTATCGAAAATTAATAATTCGGTTGCAGGTCACTTTTTAAAAACTTTCCCGCAATTGTGTTTTAATGCGCTTACAAGACTTGTGTATTAGATTACTAGATTTTTCGAGACCAAAGAATAATGAAGTGAAGAGAAAGGAAGGAACCAGTCCGACGCTGTGAGATTGGACATAAAAATACTGGTAACATGTCGGGATTGGAAAGTAAAAGCACATAGTAACAAACAAAATGATACATTTCCTGAGCTTACAGCACGTCAGAGAGCTTCTATCCGGACAGGATCTTCAGCAAGACGAAAGGGTATGGATCAGAATAATCTCTGCCTGCCACACATCGGTCGTTTTCTTTTGTTGAAACATTCAGGCTTATCCACTAGAAGGGACACCCCGTAATATTGAAAAAAAAAACACTTGTATAAACGTCATTGCTATTCTATAGACTTGCCATTCCTTACAAAATAAAAACAGCAGACACAAGAATTTCACTTTTTAACACTGTTGAAGAGAACAATTTTATAAAAATAGTTGTAATAGATTTAAAACCACCCATTTCTGACAGGAATCTAATAACGATGCAAGGGGGTGAACTCCTTACATGGGGATTTCAACAGTGATATGCTTCTCACGTCCGAAGGTTCTTCAACGTGCAACTTATCTCTGCGACATAGGATCAATACACCATTTTTTTGTTTCGTTAAGAAAACTTTACGATGCAGAGAAGATTATTTTCATATCTTCAGTTAAGGAAATTTATATATATTGAATGTTAGAGACTGGAATGTCAACGAAAGAGTAGACACCTTTCTAGCTGCACCCTACCCTAACGAAAGACCAGACATTCATCTACAGAAATTATGATCACATGTCAGGGCTCTTCGCACTCAAGTACACCTGGACATGATTGCATACCTAACCTAGCGATCAAACACCTACCGCGCAAAGCGCTACTCTTCTTCTCACCATATTCAAATTCTGTATCCAATTTAAACACTTCCCTGCAGCTTGGAAGATGGCTAAAGTTGTTGTACTGCCGAAACCAGGAAAAGATCCAACTATTCCTAAAAATTTACGTCCAATAAGCCAGTACTAGGAAAAATCCTAGAAAAACTCACTCTGGCCAGACTCAAAATTGAAATTTTAACTAAAGAACTATTACCAAATCACCAATTCGGCGTCCGAAATTGTCATAGCAAATCGCTAGCAAGGCTCATAGACCAAATTGTCACTAGTTTCAACTCCAAACGTAGTACAATAGCTGCCTTTCTCGACATTAAGAAAGCGTTTGACACAACTTGGATAAACAGATTGTTATATAAGCTAATATAATTCAAAATTAATCCAAATGTAATCAAAATTCTCTCCATCTACCTGAGGAATAGAACCTTCTTTGTCTCAATGCAATCAAAACTTAAATCCATCCCCTTACCTATTTGCAAACATTCCAGCGAACTATAAGTATCATATTTGAATGGTTTCCCTCCTAGGACATCAAACTAAATGTCGTCCTGTTTACCAAATCGAACACTCCCTGCCCAATTCAGCTCACTATGGGTGTGAAACCTCTGCCAGTAGAGACTTGTGTTAAATATTTAGGCCTAATTTGGACAAAAAGCTAACATTTATAGCCTATACTGATTACAATGCAAGTAGAGCTCAACAAGGAATAACTATACTATATCCCTTTTTCAAGTCGCCATCGCTGTCCCAAAGGATCAAGGTCACATTATATGCGGCCGTGATCTGCAGTATGATATTGTATGGCTGCGAGTCTCTGAGTATTCTTGCGAAATAGCACAAAAATAAACTGCAAATAATGCAGTATAGATGTTTAAAAATCATAATTTCGGCCCCGCGTTACACAAGGATAACAGAGATGCATGAGACCACGAAGGTTGCCATATATTGATACCATCTGTAGCGATTAATATGTAAGGAGACATATAAACTAAGATACAACTCTAATATGCATGGAGCTGAAACTAAAATGTTCCGAAATATATTAAATTGTTATTAAAATTAAATAAATCTATAAAAAAAAATGAAAATAGAATATATTACTAATATCGCTATAAAATATTATGTGGAAAAGTAAAAATATCCAGGTAAAAATTCCACCTACATTTGTCTAGAATAAATACTGTAAAACGCTACCTGCTATACAAATGACAAATAAAGAGGTATTGTCAGAACTCTACCTACTACACAACTTACAAATAATATAGGAACACAAAAAGGGTATTGTCAAAAGAATTCCAATTAGCAGTCTATACAACTAATAAGAAAAGATAACATTAGTTAGCTATTTAAAATATTAAAAATCTATTGACCAATTCTTAGAAACCAATTAACGCTACTAAGCAATTCAAAGGAATGATGATAAAGAATTTCTACCTGCCTAGTACAGACAACATTCATTCACCTCTAGAAAAGATAATCTCTTAACATTGACAGTTTACAAAGAAACTGATAAACATTTTTCTATTAAATATCAAAGAACCAATTTACCCAGTTCTTAGAAATGTTATACATACTAGTAAATAATATTATAAAACATAAATATATATTCAATTGTAAGGAGTGGTTTCGAGAAAAGTAGGAGGAGCCACCGCCTTTATAAGCGAGAACTTATATCAAAATACACTCACTATCACTATACTAGTGTGTGAAACATAGTAGATCTGCAGACCGCGATCTCCGATTCAGTTAAAAATCGCTTACTATCACTCTCAGTGACTCTGTGTTCAGTGTTGGAACATCGTAGACCTGCAGACCGCGATCTCCGATTCAGTGTTAATATTAGATTCGTCCGAGAAATAGAATAGTTAAATTTAAAGTTATAGTCCGTTAAGCATTTGGACTTTAAAAATATTGACTCGAGCGCGTGGACCTCTAAGTATTTCATCGACTCCACTCTTAGATAAAACTTGTAACTGTATTAACAAAAGTGTATTTCTCCGAAAATAAAGAGTTCTTGGATTCGTTAAAATTGAGTGTACGTTTATACGTTGTTCTTTTGCTTATAAAGAGTTCATAATCCTGAGATCTTATGCCTACCACTGAGCTCCGGTACACATCATAAGTGAAAGGGTTACAACCATGTTTCAAAAAATAAACGAACATGAAAACCCAACGGTACGCAGTATAGGACACCTTCCGCAATGGCATACAATACATCGAAACATAGTCGATGAAATAAATTAACCATAGCGCTCAGCATGGAAAAATGAAGGAAAGGAAGGTCAGCGCAGAGTGGAGTGGCTCATTCTGGTCACTGAATCGAGCCGAGCTCTTCAGTGACACAGTTTCTGATACCCCAATCAAGCGGGACCTACTCGCCTTGAGTATAAAATTTTCATTGATCACTAAAATCCCCGAAAAAAACCGCCATATAAGCAAGGGCAAAACTAGCTAAGCCCAATACTGATAACACACATCAATTAGCCGACAAGGGATAAAAGCAGATCCCAGACACGGCACACTGGACAGCGAAAATAGCTGTGAACGAGCGAACGAGACTGTAGACAACAGGATTGCATTGCAAAATGTAATAACAACGTTGAAAAGGCTAAGATTCGCCTTGGAGTGTACTGTAGTGAATGAATAAATTAATAGACACAACCATTACATATAACCTAATATTCTAGCGCGGATGTGGCCTTATATGTTAAAGTGTCTATAAATAACAATTATTAAAACAGTGTTATTTATTTATTTTCATTTCGGTTTAACATTTTTAATGCATTGAGCATTGAGTTTCACTAATTTAAGGGTTAAAACCAAGTCAGGTAAATGAATGATCCATAAAATTAATTAAATTAAACCAGATAACAAACAGGCACTAAATACTAACTCATTGGCACTGTCGAACCCGTAGATTCATAGCCGGGCGGACATAAGCTCTCCATACATCCATATTCTAAGCTAATATTTTCCGATCATCCCTGTATAATCTACTTCCCTTAAATCATGGTTAATGTTATTATCCCGCCTCACTCTTGGTCTACTAACTCGGCGTTTTCCCTCTGGGTTTCCTACAAGAAGCTTTCATGCTCCTTTTTCATTCCACATTAGTACCACATGTCCTGCCATCACAGTCTAAAGGACTTATAGGCCTTCTTTATCCGCTCTTAGAGTGATCCTAACATAAACAAACGCCAATTGTATCCTTCCGCCATTCGCACCACAATTACTGTCACATTGACGGGGAGCACGTGTGAAGTACATAAGATGTGTGATCGTTGAATGGGGTAGATTACAAGAAAGCTGGTGAGATTTTTCACTGAACTTGTGAAATACTTTCAAAATAACTGTTATTTGACTATTAGTCAATGGTTTGCCAGACTTATGTTTTAAAAATTTAGATGGCGACACAGCAATAGAAGACTCGACACCTTCAGCCATTTTGTTGGCAACAGAATCGACTGAAGCATAACTCATGTGAATCATCCATATGTAATAAATAATTTTAATTTGTAATGATTATGTATATTTTAGAGTGTTTTCAATGTTATTATTTTCATTCACGAAGAATAAGAAGTATATTCAGAAGACATATTTCTAATTTTATGAAGGGAACTACTTTTTTGCGTACTTACTGCTTCTAGATCGTACGTCGGTTTCCATAACCAATGAAAAGCGAGCAGTTCACATGGTTTTGTTCTGATGAGGATCACTTTAAGAGCGAATAGCCTTTAACTGCTCTTATTATATCTGTATTCATATAAAGATCATGTAGTTCACTGTTATGTAGTCTTTTACATTCACCTGTGTGTTCATCTCTCTTTGGTCTAAAAATTGTATTAAAAACTTTAACAAAATATGCACAAATACCAAATTTTGTGAAGCATACAGTTTGGTATGTGGATAATTAAGGAGAAGGGTTGTAGTGAGTAGTTCCAGGGAATGGGGATATTGAAAACTTAGAACGAGAACTATCCAAATGATCAACTATAACTTACTCAACTATGCAAACTAAATGAAGATCAATACCAGTGCTGAGTTGATGGTATGTTGCTAATTCAACTAACCCAAGTTATTTGGGTTAGTTGATTTAAAATTAATTTAAATAGTTTTAAATTCTGAAGTTATAAAGAAGTCTAGAATAAATCCGAACGCAAGACAGTGTGTTGTGTACTTTTATACGGTGTGTTCCAGAACTCCCATTTACATATTTCTGAGTTGTAGGAAGGATTTAATGGATATTGTAGCAGTTGGTCAGCGGTTCGTCTTCACGTAGTTTATGTTGTAAATAATTGTAAATAATATTGTAATATTTCACTATAATTTTATTTGATTCTACAGATTTTTAATAACAGTTCACTCATAATTTGCAGTAAAAGTTACTCTTATTTTAATGTTTATCTCACACACAATTATTTTATAAGCTCTAATGAGTCCACTCGCTGCAGCTCTCTCCCCCCCCTCTCTCTCTCTCTCTCTCTCTCTCTCTCTCTCTCTCTCTCTCTCTCTCTCTCTCTAACTCTCTCTCTATCTCTGTTTATATATCTCTCTATCTCTCTCTCTATATATATATATATATTTCGTCCACCGCTGTGGTCTCGAGGTAGCGTGCTGCCTTGTCACGCAGCGGGCCCGGGTTCGATTCCCGGTCGGGACAGACTCCTGGGTGAGGTTTTTTCGGGGTTTTACCTCACCTGCAGGACAAATGTCAGGAAGCTTAGGGCCCAACGGTCCCCGAAAATCATCCGGCCATCATCACCCTTATCATTATCATCGTCATATCCATCACCGGTGTGGAAAGCAACGGGAAGCTACCACACCTATAATTTCCTAGTAAAGCAGCGAAGCGTAGCATGAAAATGCTATGATTGCAGTGAAAGACCTGACCTCGGGCAGAATTACTATGGATGGGTATATATCTCTATATCACTTTCATATCTCTCTCTCTCTCTCTCTCTCTCTCTATTTATATATATATATATTTCTCTCTATCTATCTCTTTCTCTCTATTCCTCTCTATCTATCTCTTTCTCTCTCTTTCTCTCTATTTCTATCTCTTTCTCTCTATATATCTCTCTCTATTTGTCTGTCTGTATGCTCACTTTACCGCTGCTCACACAACTAACTCGCTTCCTGCCTTACCACAAATTATATAGGCGGGGAGGAACTTTCTAGGCTTATGATACAGAAACCTCAAGTATGGAAATTTCTGGCCACCGATCCTTCCCGAAAGGGGAATTAGAGATTCGTAGAGCCTAGATATTTCGATGATCTGCACGGGTCTTTCAACTCGCGAGTCGGCGATCCTACCAATCTTTTATAATTACATTGAGTTTGAAAGTTTTGAGAAACTGTATCGACATTCCTTCGTCCGGGCCCATAGAAGGTAAAGATTAATCTACCTTTCCTTTTATTATTTAACATATACTACTGAATGCTAAACAGTATTATAATCTTGGAAGCTAGAAGGAAAAAGGGGATTAATTTGGTTTCAGAAAGCTTTAGAATATAAATCAATATCAAACATGACTAGCTACGCAATTACTCGTAGTAAACATAAGTTAACTAAAAAAATGTAACTTTTAATTAGAGTCATAAGTCACATAATTGACATACAAATAACATAACAAAAGTTTATCTTCTTGACCATTGAAAGAAAAGACATGAATGAAATAATATAAATCGGTCATCAAAAGAAAAAGTCAATAATGATAATAATAATAAACATACATACATACACACACTCAATCCAGTCCAGCCAAGGGCTAGGGTTCACAGTCCTGGTTGCCCTACCCTGGCTTATGGGACTGATTAAACCAAACAGCTCCCTCGAGCCACCGTCGATATGACCACGACGATTCCAAAGTAGATTATGACACTGATATTCACTTGCACAGCTTATTTGAGGCCTTCGATAAAAAGCCGTACTGGCTGTAATGTATAATTCCCAAATATGTCTTCTTAATAAAGGAGCCGCCATTTGCAAGATAGAAGCATGGCTTCACAGCATTTGGTGGATGGGAATTACAATGTATATAGAGAAGGATTTGCGTTTAGATCGGTACTTGCTCAGGTAGCTCAGTTGGTAGAGCACTTGGTCTAGAGAACCAAGGGTCCCGGGTTCAAGTCCCGGTCTGAGCATATAATTTTTCTCTTCAAATATAAAAACTTCTTATTTAATTTAAGGTCCCCTTTAAACAACTCAAGTTGTTAGGCTCGCAGTTCAGATCTAGACAAAGAGCCAGACAAATCTTACTCAGAGGCTTTTATTTCAGGCTTGAGGATCTATTACATGACGTAAATGTACGACACGGGATCTACAGCTATAATCCCCATCCGATGGAAGGCGTATTCAGAATATTTATGTCCTGAAAAAATTAATTGACCTTGCCCAGATTTGAATCCACGATCCTCGGAACCAGACACGAGCATGGCAACAATTAGTCCGCCAAATTCTAAAAATCATCTAGCCACTATAAGGGTGACATGTAGTCAGCATCTCGAGTGACTCCAGTCGTTATATGTAGATTTCTCAACCTGCGGGCACTACTTATAGTAGCTACCCAAATTCCTCACGATTCTGGGTGAAATTCCATGAGATCTTTCTTTTCCCCATAAGAACTCGAATCAGCGCAATTTCCGTAGCTATGCACCAAGGCATCATGCCTTAAACCAGACGGCTATGACACGGGACTTTTAGGGTATATACATATGGCCATCATCATCATTATCATCCTTATTATCATCTCATCATCATCATCCTTCACCTGTGTGGAAAGCAACGGGAAGCTACCACACCTACAATTCCCTAGTAAAGCTGCAAAGCATAGCATGAAAATGCTATGATTGCAGTGAAAGACCTGCCCTCGGGCAGAATTACTATGGATGGACATCTTGAAATTATGTTTTACTTATCGTATTTTTTTAATTTGATTGGTGTGAGAATGGGGACAGAGCACTTCCTTTTTTATGTAAATTTCACAAAGTAGTCTAGTAAAATATCGCATTACAGTTGATGTGCATGTTTTCCCTTGCCAAACTAGCCGCAATTTAGTTTTAATTGGTCCCGTGTCTATAAACCGCCCATTACGCATCGTAAACAATTTTTGCGTGAATGCGTTGTGCAAATGACAGTCAATTATAATATAACGCAAACGTTCAGGAGCTAAAAGATGTTTTACAACAAATGATATTAAAATACGATGGATGCTATGTTCAGCGTTCACAAACCAACTACCATAGATGTTTATATTCTCTAACATATTATTTGTAATATTTTTACATACACTAATCCAGATAAAATGTATTAAAGAGTCTATAAACACAAATGAATGAATGAAAAAATAATTATTTTAAAATTACGATAGGTGCAAAGTTAAAAAAAACTATCTTTGTCTAAAAACAAGGCTTATCTTTTCATAAAAATCGAAAAATAACATTAACAAAGGACTTCATCTAGGGTAATGTTATGTGAGTTCGTGGAAGATCATAATTCGTGATTTCCTCTAACAAGGGAACTGTCAACTATTGCATGCTGAAACCTACCTTGAAATTTCTCTCAGAGAAGCGTTGTGATGTATCAAGGCCGCGTCCAAAAAAAAATATGCCTTTTCAACTGTAAGCACAGAAATCGAAGCTGAATCTAACAATGCAACGCATTTCACCGAGCAAATGGGACTCCCTGTTTAAGTAAGAGCGAAGTGAAGTGAGGCGGGACAGGGAGCGGACGGTACGTAGTGAGGGGTAATCCAATCTATCAATTAATGAGTTATATTATTTTCCTATAGTTCGAATTAGAAATTTGGCGCTGGATTTTAGTGCTTCGCAGTTAAAAACGGCAGATAATTTTTTGATATGGCCTTGGCATATCACAACGCTTCCCTGGAAAAAATTTCAAGGTACGATCCGGCATGCAATGTTTAACAGCTGCATTGTAAGAAATGTCTATTTAATCTCTTTTTTTTTTTCATTCAACATATTTGTCTATGTAGGCCTATATGATGCATTTTTATCTTAAAATAGGCCTTAAAATTAGGCTGCGACTTATGATGACCAGATTATATTCAGGGACTATTATAACCATAAAACGTTTCCTAAAAGTTGTCTTATAGTTGAGGAAAACTCCTGAAAGAAACCTCACCCAGGAAATTTGCCCTAACCCACGCCTGACAGACTTTAAAATTAAGTTGCATCTTATACGAAACAAAATATTTCGTTACTTTTTATAGCAGCTTGCACTGATTTTTCTATTCAAAGATCTTGGAAAGTGTGCTTGGTTATCACATAAGTACAGTTAGTAAGTAACATTCTTGTTCATACAGCTGAGATTTTGTGATATAAAGTAAATGTTCTATATTCCGAAATGTGATTTATTTCTGTTTATTATTTCATAGTATCGTAACACCCTAACACGCCCATACTTAATAAAATAAATTATCTTTTGCGACTATTTCTATTCAAAATATAATTAAAACTAAAACTAACTAAATAAAACATTCACTTGTTTGCAACATTTCTGTTCATACACCTAAAACACAAAACAATGTCTTAATTTAATGCTTAGTAGAGTACCCCTTAGCTTTAATCACTGCATGATATCGTCGTTGCATTGAATTAACCAATTTTTTGATTGTCTAAGGTGTGATTTTATCCCATTCTTCTCTAATGAAACGTTTTACCTCTTCTTTTGAAGTCCCTTTCCTTTTACGGACATTTTACTTCAACTTGGCCCAAAGATTCTCTATTGGATTTAGATCAGCTGACTGTGGAGGTGTTCTCAGCTGCTCCGGAACGTTCCAGATCAACTAAAGCATGTTAATGTCTGCAGTATGTTTACTGTCATTGCCTTGTTGGAATACGTAATTCTGTCCCTGTCCCATTTGTATGGCACTTTGTTTTACATTTTCCAACAATATCCTACTGCAATGTCACATCCATTATTCCGTCAATGAAGTGCAGAAATCCAACCCCGGTGGAAGACATACAGGCCCAGATCATAACTGAACCTCCTCCATGTTTCACAGTCGGAAGATTATTCACTTTATCATCAGCACTGTTGGGTTTCCTCCCAATTCTTATCATACTATCTGATCCGAAGAGATTTATTTTACGTTCATCGGACCAAATTATGCGATCCCAAAACTCCCGTGATTTGTTTACATGCTCTTTTGCAAAGAGCAATCTTGCAGCACAATTTTTTTTTTTTACTTACATAGACCTATGGCCTTTTTCGCGGTCTGCGGTCATGATAATTATGCAACCACAGTTCACGACGAACAGTCTGATTGCTCATTTGCTTTCCGGACACTTCTTCCAACATGGGACCTAAGTTCCGGGATAGTAATCAGAGGATGTGCTCTAACATGTCTGAGTATAAATCGTTCTTCTCTTTCGTTTATTATTTTTTCTCTACCTTTACGCTGAACAATTTCTATGGTACCTTCATACTTGAACTTAATAACTATGTACTGTACAGTTGCATATGATTTGCCCACTATATTGTCTATTTTCCTCAATGATTTACCTCTTTAAGCAAGGTTCACAATCGTTCTCTTTAAGTCTGAATTTAACTGCAATCTCTTCTCCGTTGTATACACAAATGAAAAAAGTACGTCAATGGTATCAAACAACCCTCTCTACTGGTTCACTTGAGTAGGTATTTATTTACAAAACACACAAAGGATAGAGACAGCATTCTTCGAGTGTATGAACTAGACAGTTGCATTCCAGTTCCATCTATGTTGCTATGCTAAAGTAATGATTGGTTTTCCAAATTAATTTAAACATGCTGCAATATAAAATTGTCATACATTTCCGTAACACAACTTATACTATTACGCCACCTTATATCAATTTTAAAACTTAAATAGGCCTAAAATTAAGAAAAATATAAGCTGTATGAACAAGATCGTTACTAACTGTATTCCAACGGAAAAATGTAGCTTTGATGGTCTTTTGTGCCTCAAGAGAATGTTTTGTATGACCTAAAATACTAACCAAAGAAAAAACTGACACAATGTGAGAAAATTGCAAAATAGCAGAAATTAGAGACTGGTGTGTTGTGATGAGTTCGATTAAATAATAAAAAAGAATTGTCATTACAACAAAAATGGTAGGAACACACGAAATAGAGTTATCCCATGGGCGTAATATTTTCGACTTTAAAGGAGGGGTTATTTAATTTATTACAGGTGTATTTTCTTTAAAACTATTATTTCTAATATGACTTTGGACTCCGATTTAAACATCTAGGTGGTAGATACGTAGGTGGTATTTCAATTAACTATGTTCTTTAACAGTTCAAGTTATTAGCGAATCTCGGAACCAGAGGCGAACATGACCACGCCCTATAGAACTGAATTAAAGTATTTACTATTTCCTACTGTATTCTTCTTGGTAATAAAATTAAAACCAGATTTGCCTTGACAAGTGAAGAAAGCCAGGAAAAAATCTGCCAGGTGGGTCGGCACCGATGTTTCAATCCGAGACCTTCCGAATGCGAGTCTCAAACGTTATCGCCTGAGCCAACTCACTCTGTTGGCTTTTTAACATTTTTTCTTATGTTCTTAGTTTTTTATTCATTATGATATTATTCGGTCCCCGAAATAATATGGCCATCATAATCATCCTTATCATTATCACCATCATCATCATCATCCTTCACCGGTGCGGAAAGCAACGGGAAGCTACCACACTTACAATTCCCTAGTTAAGCTGCAAGCATAGCATGAAAATGCTATGATTGCAGTGAAGGACCTGCCTTCGGGCAGAATTACTATGGATGGATGGATGATATTATTGACACTAACAAACATGTAAGTTCGTAGTCCCGCTGACATAAACTCTTCAATACAATCCTATCTGACCTAATGTTTTCCAATCATCCCCTGTATAATTTACTTCCCTCAATTCGTGGTTAATGTTATTCTTCCAGTTCATTTGTATCCTACTTACTGAGCGCTTTCAGTTTCCATGTCCCTCTTTCATTCCCCATACATGCCACATTTCCTCCCCGATGATGGTGATAACTTACTCCTTGGCTTACGCAGATTCAATGCTGCATTTATTAATTCTTTCATTGGTCCCAAACCCTCAGTCAATTTAATATAGTTCATATTTCCGATATTCGGTTCCCTAAGATCCATCCGAATATTAACTTTCACTAATACCCAGATATACATTATGATGTCTCTCTCTCTCTCTCTCTCTCTCTTTCTCTCTCTCTTTCTCTCTCTCTCTCTCTCTCTCTCTCTCTCTCTCTCTCTCTCTCTCTCTCTCTCTCTCTCTCTTCTCTCTCTCTCTCTCTCTCTCTCTCTCTCTCTCACTCACTCACTCTGTCGATATCTCTATTTCTCTCTCCCTCTCTCTCTCTCTCTTTCTCTCTTTTTTGTCTCCCTAAAGGATTTCGTAATAAAATTTTGAAAGCATTTGATACACAGGCACAATAGTAATGTCATTAGCAATATTTGTTTATATATTTAATTATA
Organism: Diploptera punctata; assembly: GCA_030220185.1. Taxonomy (NCBI): domain Eukaryota; kingdom Metazoa; phylum Arthropoda; class Insecta; order Blattodea; family Blaberidae; genus Diploptera; species Diploptera punctata. The sequence continues at coordinate 5,939 of JASPKZ010004704.1, read as the reverse complement.
CGGGCCTATTTTATATTTATGTATTATCATATTAACTCTGTAGATGATAATAGAAAGCCTTGACCTTAACCCTATAATCAAAATAATTACCTACCCAACTGTGCGAACTTCGAAATCAGAGGCGAATAAACTACTAGATCATGGGATCAACGTATCACATGACTTCAACACAATTTGACTGATATAAAGTTTAACTGGAACAATAAACAAATGAATTTGTGTGATATACGTCACGTGTAACGCAGTTCTAGTTTTCCACCGAAGCGAGAGAGTTTTGAAGGACGTGTATGACGATCAATTCCATCGGAAACAAATTGAAACGCGGCTTATACAGTCCCACACGTGCAGTCCTGATAATATGCAGTCCTTACTTTCATTGACACGTGTATAGCTGTAATCAGGCGTAACTTCAAGGGGTAAAAAATGTCTATGACGCAATCCAGTTCACGTGTTTCTTTTATCCCTCAAGCACTACTGTATGCCCACTAATGAACAAATCGTCACATCCACAATTAGTACATCATTTCAAAGCTTTTCATTTCTTCTATTGAACAAGTCAATAGGCTTGTTAAGTGTGTTGACCAATAGATACATACTATGTCTGTGACATGTAGAAGGAAATCCTAGTTCCCGGTATTTAAAGCTAACCCACAGCTAAATAAATCGAACTTCAAATAGACATACCTCAAAATAAAACTTTACTCGTGCATAAATAAAATCTGTGTAAGAAAATAAGCTTTTAAAAATCTGAAAATGTTTACAAAATAAATTCAGTAAAATTAATTTATACTCTATTAATACGTGCACGCTTCAAGAAAAGAGCATATCAACAAATATATATGTTCCATACTTACTTCAGATGATTTAACATCTGAGTTCATGTAGATTATACAACATTTAGCTATACTGTCATGTCCTCTTAAGCTCTCAAAACACATTCATCTACTAGATGTATGATTTTATTTTCTAATCAACAATGCTGTTATCTAAGATTATGCGGGCTATTCTATGCCACCGTACCACTTTGAATATTCGTTCGAAGAACAATTGACTGCTAGCGCCATGTTGGCCAATTTAATAACACAACCCTAGCAATACCAACCTATATTACAGAATTTATACTACCAACCGGGGGGATACTTTATAACCACCTCTTAAAACAATATATATGAGTAATTTTTTAACACGTTTTAACATATTTGTTTTACAATTAAATGCTATAGAATGTCATGCTCATTTATGTAATATTTAATTTAGTTTTAAATTTTATTTTCATTGATCACATTAAATATTTAAGCTGATATAGTAGTCTGTGTCTTAATGTAAGTAGAACATTCGTGCAAATTAATTATTGATATTTGTAGAACAATAAAATCTAATCATTGATGGTATAATCCCTCAGTATGTGTCACTCATCACTCTCCTCAAAACTCTGTTCACATTTTGAACAAATCACTATTTTCTTGCTATGCCTCCTACAAGTATACCTGTGACACAAATCAATGTTGTTTTACTAATTTTCTTGTATTTTTCTTTCTTACATCTGCACTTTGAATGGACACCTTCCACGCAATAATGATTGCATTTCATCAACTACTGTATGTATCCCGGCAGAAAGACATGTAGGCAAAGCTTGGTTCATTTTCTCAAACACCTGTCGTATTGCTGCACACGTATCTTGTTCCCTGCGTTCATATCGGGTTTCTCTATCTCTAAGCTGATATAGTAGTCTGTGTCTTAATGTAAGTAGAACATTCGTGTAAATTAATTATTGATATTTGTAGAAACAATAAAATCTAATCATTATTTTAGTTAGTTACAGAAACCTGGTCCTACTCATAGTTGCAGTATATATGAATCTACCAGAAATATTAGACCAGATATCTGAAATACAGGTGCGACTGTCACCTTCTAATCTCATATAGATAAGAAGCTATATACTTACATATATTTGTTGCTGGTATATTTATTCTTGCTGATTCTTCATTGGTGTGTTTTATGTGATATTTATAACTTCCGATGTAATGATTTTTTTTCTAATTATTCTCTAATGGTTTTCACTTTACCTTCATTTCTTCGTCCTTCCCGTTCTTTTACATTTTGTGCTACACGTCTTGTAGGCTGAGGAGGCTTTGATGTGAAAATTCTTCCACTAGCTGTAACATATCTGGCATCGACGTCAGCTTCAATTAGATTCTTATTATGATCGTCATCGTCAGAAGGCAATAAAATGCTTCGTTAACATGCTCACGCACAATATTTTCATCTTCTGTTTCTCTCACTTCCTCATCACTGTCATCAAATTCAAAATTTGGAACTATTTCATTATCATGTATATCCATAATTTCTTTTTCTTTGTCAGTCAAAGGACTGGCATGTGTCAATTACTGTTACTTCACAAAAGACAGACTGAATGCTTAATTAGTAAAAAAAAAGTGTTATACGAAGAACAAATTATCAGTTCAATCAATAATAAAAGAATAAGTTATATAAACCAACTCCATTGTTGGTAAAAAACAGAATTAGATCTATAAAACCATTGCTGAAGAAGACAAAAAAAGAAATGCAAGGCATGTTTAAGCGTCACAAGAACTACCAACGGGGGGGGGGGTACTTTATGACCACAATAGCAGATCACTGTTTCATTAAATAACAAACAATGACAATTTACAAACAATTACGCATTTCAATACTAGAGGTAATGATTGACAATAACTATTAATGTCATGCTTATAGTGAAATAATTAAAAGACATAATTAAAATAACAGAAGGTGGGCATAAAGTACACCCCAGTTGGTATTGCTAGGGTTATAGAATATTTAGCTATGCTGCCATGCCCTCTTAGCTCTCAGAATTTATTCATCTACTAGATTTATGATTTTATTTTGTAATCAACAAAGTTGTTATCTAGATCCGCGGCCTATTCTATGCCACCGTGCCACTTGGAATATTCGATAGAAGAACATGTGACTGCTGGCGCCATGTTGGCCAATTTAATAACACACGTTCCCGTTAGAACCAATTGCCAACATATTTACTCACAATTAAAGGGATTCTATCCCAGGAGTTCATCTACATTAGTGGGCAAGTTATGGTGAGAATATGGGCAAATTAGTGTAGGTTCATGCAAGTTTGGGTTAGAAAATATGCGAGTTAGTACACCAGATTAGTTTAGCGTCCACTTGTTTGTTAGCGGGTTTATGTGATAAGTTGGCTACGCTATCTGACTAATTATTATTTTACATTACAATTATGGTGATTTTAGGTTACTTTGAACTCAACTTCTCGGTTCATTTTAAGGCATTTCTCGTTTTTTTTGGGGGGGAGAAAAATTAACATACGCGTATATTTCTTTCAGGTAAATAATTATTCACATACTGCAACAATAATTTTGTTTCTTTATTTGAATGTATGGCATGGAATCCCTATGACGCGCAATATCATAAGTGCAAAAATCTGCCTTCTTGTAAACCCAGTTGCTTCCCCGTTAATATTCGGTTTAATCTCAACCGTTTTTTCTTGTCTCAATCATTACCCAAACTTTGTTTTAAAACAATAAACATTAACCTATATTTTACATATTAGTATCAAAATTATTCTTTTACTATTACTACAGGGCTCCCACTAATGTTTTCCCGATTTCGAACATACAAATCTAAGATATAAGATAGACCCTAATAGTACCACATTGTGAGAATTAATTTTAAAAAGTTTGTTCTAGTGCAACATTGTTTGCTTAGCTTTGTAACAATTCTTTACATGAACATGCATTCACTGATGAGAGGAGGAAATGGCTGCTATAGAGGACATATTCATCTAAATCAATTAGCTATTGTGGTTACTCCTGCATTTTGAACAGGACAGACTTGGTTTCATCCTCCAACAAGATACGCAACTTCTCACTTCTACAAGAAGTCAGAGAACATCTGAATAACGAACAATACAATAGATTGGGCGTGTGCTGGTCTCCTAGTTCCCAGATCTGACCCCTCTTCATGTTTACATTCCACCTTTACCTCAGATTTTGGATGGAGAACGTATCACAAGAGCTATCGTATCAATCAATCGATCCTATTATGCTTTAATGTGTTCGGGAAACCAAACCAGTTTTTACGGAAATTTATCGACCTGGTTTATTTTATAGTCAATGCATTAAAATCCAGGCAGTTTATTTATATTTATTCATAAATTAATCAGTTAGGCCTATTACAATTTAATAATTTAAAAACCTTATTTCTATAGTTCTGTAATGTGACTGATTGATTATATTTATATTATTACAATAATTTAAATAGGCCAAGAACATTATTATAGGCTTGATATGTGCCATGTTATCAGGAGGCCTCATATTGAACATTTTTAAGGTAAACTAAACGTTTTGAATTAATTCCTCCATTAGTCAATTTGCATGTATCTCAGTTTCATAGAACGTAAGTTGCATTACATGTATTCGAAACCAGAAAGAAAGTGGGAAATTCTGTAGCTTTCATATGATTAGACCTCGGATTTTAGTTTAATGCCTATTTTTTTACCTAAAGTGGAAAATAAAAAACCACCGTGGTTTCATGAAAAATTATAGCATCTGTAAAAGTTTGACTATGACTAAAAATCCCACTTTAGCATTGATATGGCCTACTTATTTTGTGTTTTGAACCTAAAATTGCCTTTTTTTTATTAAATTAATTCAGCGTTTGCTGGTCTAGGGAAATTTCCGGAGATCTTCAGAATTTTATCAGAGTATCAAATAATGTTAAAACATGACAATAATAAAATGTATTGCATTGAAAAAGAGAATCTCACCCACAACAGGAGAAATTCACAAACAAAAATGGGAAAGCCACTTCTCAGACCTACTGAATAAGCAGGACTTGGACCGAGCATATGGCTTGGACAAAACGAAACACACAAATCCAAGAACCGATAACATCACAATAACTCAGAAAGGCAATAAATGGAGGGAATAACAAGAAATCTGCAGGCCTAGACAACATCTACATGGAACACCTCAAAGAATCGCTCGACAACTTAGAGGAATTATGGAAAGACTTGATGAACAAATGCCTACAGAAGAAAGGATAATACCAGAGAGATGGAACACAGCGACCCTAAAGATACTATATAAAGGAAAAGGGGACAGAGCATCGCCTGATTCATTCAGAGGAGTAGCGCTAGAAAACGCATCCTTTAAAGTGTTCACAAAGATCCTCAATGAAAGACTCCTAGAAGCGATCAAGGAACACATCCCGGAAAACCAATTTGGATTTACGAAAGGCAGAAGCACGGTACAAGCAGTGAAATATCTAATGGGCCAAATAGAAGACGCCCTAAGACATACAAGAGGGAAGTACCATGCAGTATTCGTTGATTTCAAGAAGGCTTTTGACTCAATAAACAGACAAAAGCTCATCGAGAAACTGAAACAGATGATCGGAAAGGGAGACCCACTAGTGAGAATAATCGAAGCCTGCCTACAGCGAAACATAGTCCAAGTAAACAACAATGTTGAAATTTCGGAAGATATCGTACAGACGGAGTTCTGCAAGGAGATCCCATGAGCCCCACACTGTTTAACATCTATACAGCAGACGTGAACACCATAATCGAGGAAAACTCAAAATCAAAACTAATCTTATATGCAGACGATATGGTGATAGGAGCAACAGAAAAGGACGACATACAAATAGCAATAAAAAGATTAGAGATCTGGGCACAGGAGAACAACGTGCAGATAAATGAAGAGAAAACAGTCCAGATGACATTTAGAAAAGGGGGAACATCAACACCAAAAGACAACATAAACTCAATCAACCACTACAAAAAGTGGGAAAATACAAATGTTTAGGATTCACGCTACAGACAACAGCAACGTCCTTCGGAATACACACCCAAGAAAGAGCAGCGGCAGTCATCCGAACATCATACAATATCCCGAATCTGG